>JALIGW010000003.1:210000-220000 GCA_023053685.1 Diadophis punctatus similis | reverse complement strand
GTGATTGCCAACTGCTATGTGGGCACATTATAAAATATTGGCACTCACTTTTTCTTTTATCAGAATCAATTGGGTGTGGTGGTTGAAGGCTCTAGACAAGAAACTAGGAGACTGTGATTACACAGGTAGTCCTCAACTTATGACCACAATTACGAGCCCAAAATATATGTTGCTAGGTGAGAAATTTGTTAAGTGAGTTTTGCCCCATTTTACGACTTTTCTCGCTGCAAAAGAGCCGCGGTGGCACAGTGCTTAGAGTACAGTACTGCAGGCTACTTCTGCTGATCACCGGCTGCCAGCAGTTTGGCAGTTCGAATCTCACCAGGCTCAAGGTTGACTCAGCCTTCCATCCTTTTGAGGTCAGTGAAATGAGGACCCAGATTGTTGGGGGCAATATGCTGACTCTGCAAATCTCTTAGAGAGGGCTGTAAAGTACTGTGAAGTGGTATATAAGTCTAAGTGCTATTGCTATTGCTATTTGTTAAGTGAATCACAGCAGTTCTTAAATCAATAACACAATTGTTAAGTGAATCTGGTTTCCCCATTAACTTTTGCTTGCAGATGGTGGCAAAAGGGGACCACATCAGCCCAGGACACCACAACCAACATAAATATGAGTCAATTTCCAAGCGTCTGAATTTTGATTGTATGACTACGGGGATGCTGCAATGGTTATAAGCAGTGGTGAAATCTATTTACCTTCCCTACCGGTTCGGAAGCGTGCGCTTTGCATGTGCATCACTATTGTGCACACTTTTTCACCCTCTACACATGCGCAGAAGGCTTTGCGCATGCGCAGAGGGTTAAAAACAAAAAAATGGTGACGTACGTCAAGGACTACCTGTAGTCCTGCCTTAGGCATGAAACCAGCTGGGTGTCTTCTCTATGTAGTGCCTACTTTGGGGGACAGCCTCCCACATCTCGAGATCTCCTATTGTCCTTCTGGAAGGATGCACACACCTGGTTTTTCCCACAGGCATTAAGGCTGGGTTAGACATACATTAGACATACATTAGATTAACAGAGTTGGAAGGGACCTTGGAGGTCATCTAGTCCCAGCCCCCACCCAAGCAGGAGAACCTACACCATTTGTGACAAATGACAGTCCAATCTCTTCTTGAAAGTCTCAAGTGATGAAGATCCCACAACTTCCGAAGGCAACTTCTGTTCCATTGGTTGATTGTTCTCACTGTCAGAAAGTTCCTCCTTATTTTTAGGTTGAATCTCTCCTTGTTCAGTTTCCATCCATTATTCCTTGTCTGGCCTTCAGATGCCTTGGAAAATAGCTTGACCCCCTCCTCTCTGTGGCAGCCCCTCAAATATTGGGACACTGCTATCATGTCTCCCCTGGTCCTTCTCTTCTCTATACTAGCCATGCCCAGTTCCTGTAACCATTCTTCATATGTTTTAGCCTCCAGCCCCCTGATCATCCTGGTTGCTCGTCTCTGCACTTTTTCTAGAGTCTCAATATCTTTTTTATAGTGTGGTGACCAAAACTGGATGCAGTATTCTAGGTGTGGTCTTACTAAGGCGTTATAGAGTGGTATTAGTACCTCACGTGATCTTGATTGTTTATTTATTTATTTTATTTTATTTATTTATTTTTGTCAAGTACGTGTTGGTAATATGCATAGATATAACATTGTTTATATACATAAGATGGGTACTGATAAGAGGGAACATTAGGACAGGGACGGTAGGCACGCTGGTGCACTTATGCACGCCCCTTACTGACCTCTTAGGAATCGGATGAGGTCAACAGTGGACAGTCTAAGGGTAAAGTTTTGGTGTTTGGTGACGAAACCAGAATGTCAGGTAGTGAGTTCCAGGCATTTACCACTCTGTTGCTAAAGTCATATTTTCTACAGTCAAGTTTGGAGTGGTTCACTTTGAGTTTGTATCTGTTGTGTGCTCGTGTATTGTTGTGGTTGAAGCTGAAGTAGTCATTGACAGGAAGGACGTTGTAGCAGATAATTTTATGAGCTATGCTTATGTCGTGCCGAAGGCGACGTAGTTCTAAGCTTTCTAAGCCCAGGATTTCAAGTCTGGTTGCGTATGGTATTCTGTTGCGAGTAGAGGAGTGGAGGACTCTTCTTGTAAAGTATCTCTGGACACTTTCTAATGTATTTATGTCCGATATGTGGTGTGGGTTCCAGACAGATGAGCTGTATTCAAGGATTGGTCTGGCGAATGTTTTCTATGCTCTGGTTAGTAGTGTGATATTACCGGAGAAGAAGCTACGTAAGATTAGGTTAACAGTTCTTGAAGCCTTTTTGGCGATGTTGTTGCAGTGGGCTTTGGCACTTAGGTCATTTGATATGAGTATTCCAAGGTCTTTGACAGGGTGAGGGTCGTCTGCAAGGTCTTGTCTGTTCAGCTTGTATTTGGTGTTCTGATTTTTTTTGCCAATGTGTAGGACAGAGCATTTGTTGGTTGAGATTTGGAGTTGCCAGATGTTTGACCATTCTGACACAAAGTCTAGGTCTTTTTGGAGGATAGCAGTGTTGTCGGTGGTGTTGAAGAGTTTTACATAATCGCCGAAGAGAATGCAGTCGCTTGTAATGTGATCGCAAAGGTCATTTATATAAAGTATAAAGAGTGTTGGTCCTAGTATGCTACCTTGGGGAACACCGCTGTTAACAGGTACGGGATTTGATAGGGCACTCCCTATTTTGACCACTTGTTGTCTGTTTGACAGGAATGCAGTTATCCAGTCATGAAGGGGTCCAGAGATGCCGTAGGATTTCAGTTTCAGAAGTAGTTTATCGTGAACCACTGAGTCGAAGGCTTTACAGAAGTCTATGTAAATTGTATCCCTCTGTTAATGCAATTTAGGATTATAAAGTCCAGTTGCCTCTTGAAAAAGCACTTTTGGGATAACTATGACCTGGATGAATCTCCATAGAAACCCATCCTATCCTAGTGAAAAGAGTTGGTATGTTTTCGGTCCCATTGATTAGGTGATCCAATTGGATGAGACCCAAGAAGTATTATCTTTCTATCGTATCACACCAATGGTACCCCACCTCGATCCTATTTTAATGAGTGCTTAAACACTGGTTCTCCTCCAGACCTTTGGAGGATGGTTCTTCAAAGTGGCCAGTATTGCCCCACAAAGCCCAGTGGGGTTATTGTGGTTCGTCGCACAGTCAGCCAGTTGTTCGGGCATTTTTTAATCCACCTATCAGGTCCTTCCCAAGCACCTGGAATAGGCAGATGTTGTTGTTTGGCGGTGTTAAAGGTATTGCAGGATGTAAGCCGTTCCAAGTCAAGCCGCCTTTTGCAATTGACTGATGGTGAAATTGTCAACGCCGATGATCTTCAAATGGTGCTTCAGACATTATGGGATCACACCCATGGTGCCTATTAATATTAGGACTACCTTTGCTTCCTTTTGGCACAGCCGCTCTATTTCTATTTGCAAGTCTTTGTAGTTTGTGATTTTTCTCCAATTCTTTCCCTTTTTGGTCTCCAGGCTCTGCCTTGTCACATTCATAGCACTATTAATTGAAGTAATATTAAATTATGTTCATTTAATAAATGTTTCAAGGTCGATGAACATTCTGAAACTTCATGGTAGGGTCAATGAGCTGAAGAATTTGGGGAACCTCTGAACTAAAGTAATTGGTGGAGTCCTTGTGAAGTGCTTGATTTATTGACTTATAACAAGACAGACACAGACTTCAGAGGATAATCAGAACTGCAGAAAAAACAATTACTGCCAACCTGCCTTCCATCGAGGACCTGTATACTGCACGAGTCAAAAAGAGGGCTGTGAAAATATTTACTGACCCCTCACATCCTGGACATAAATTGCTTCAACTCCTACCCTCAAAACGTCCCTATAGAGCACTGCACACCAAGACAACTAGACACAAGAACAGTTTTTCCCCGAACGCCATCACTCTGCTAAACAAATAATTCCCTCATCACTGTCAAACTATTCACTAGGCTGCATTACTATTACTATTAGTTTTTCTCATCGTTCCTATCACCCATCTCCTCCCACTTAAGACTGTATGACTGTAACTTGTTGCTTGTATCCTTATGATTTATATTAATATTGACTGTTTCCTGATTGCTTATTTGTACCCTATGACAATCATTAACTGTTTTTTACCTCATGATCCTTGACAAATGTATCTTTTCTTTTATGTACACTGAGAGCATATGCACCAAGACAAATTCCTTGTGTGTCCAATCCCGCGTGGCCAATAAAGAATTCTATTCTATTCTATTCTATTCTATTCTATTCTATTCTATTCTATTCTATTCTATTCTATTCTATTCTATTTATTTATCCATTTATATGGCTGCCTGTCTCAGGATGGTGGCGCTGAGAGGCTAACAACAGCTTTGGATCTGTGGATCTCCTTTTTTGGGGTGTTTACTTTGTATGAAAAGTACATAATATACATGTTCCATGCTGCCCAGAAACAGGATAGCGTTGGATGAACTATAAATCAATTTAATAATGAAACAAATCCTTCTTCCCTATAGAAGGAAGCATTTTGCTATGCCACTCCTGGCTACAGAATATCCTTTGTCAGGAAGATAAATTTCCTGTCTGTCTGTCTTTTGCTTAATCAGCTTGAATACTTTCTGCTTTCAACTTTCAAAACAAGTGAGTTTTGCCCCCATTTTATGACCTTTCTGGTCACAGTTGTTAAGTGAATCATTGAAGTTGTTAAGTTAGTAACACGGTTGTTAAGTGAATCTGGCTTCCTCATTGACTTTGTTTGTTAGAAAGTCGAAAAAAGGGGATCACAGGACCTCGGGACCCTGCAAAGAACCGAGGTGGTGCAGCAGTTAGAGTGCAGTATTGCAGGCTAATTTAGTTGACTGTGTTCAGCAGTTCAGCGGTTCAAATCTCATCGGCTCAAGGTTGACTCAGCCTTCCATCCTTCTGAGGTAGGTAAAATGAGGACCCAGATTGTTGGGGGCAATGTAAATATACATTGCTTAATGGTGTAAACCGCTTAGAGCAGTGTTTCCCAACCTTGGTAACTTGAAGATGTCTGGACTTCAACTCCCAGAATTCCCCAGCCAGCTTTGCTGGTTGGGGAATTTTGGGAGTTGAAGTCCAGACATCTTCAAGTTGCCAAGGTTGGGAAACACTGGCTTAGAGAGTGCTTGCACTATGAGGCGGTATATAAGTCTCACTAATAAATAAAATAAATAAATAAATAAACGGTCATAAGTACATGCCAGTAGCCAAGCGTCCAAATTTTGATCACGTGACCGTGGGAATGTTTCAGTGGTAGCAAATGTGAAAAACTCTCCTAAGCACTTTTTTCAGTGCCATCATAACTTTGAACAGTCACTAAATGAACAGTTGTAAGCCGAGGACTACCTGTACTTTGTATTGTCGCTAGATAGGATATAAATCACATACTGTATGTATATAAAAATGAGATTTATAGTCTCCTGGTAGGCAGCCCAAACAGGAAGCATAACTATGAATATTAACTTTATTGTAAAGTTACATTAACAGAATCTGGCAAGGCTGACAACCTTTCTCCCTTTCTCTTCTTTTACTTTTTGGAAAACTAGGGAGGGTATTTTTTTTTAAATGTTTCTCATGCTCTCTCCTTTTCTGTGGGCTGAGATATCTTTCATATGCGGGTTGCCCTTTTTGTGACTCTCCCTCCTGTCTCCCAAGGTCATTCACACATATCATTACACAATCTGAGCTTAAAAGTATCTTAAAATTCTATCCTTGACAAACTACACCAGGGGTGTCAAACTCGATTTCATTGAGGGCTGCATCAGGGTTGTGTGTGACCTCGGTGTGTGTGTGTGTGTGGCCAGGGTGGGCATGGCCAGCTTGACTTCACTCATGTTGGGGGGTTGCCTGTGGTGGCCCGGGTGCTCTGCCAGTGAAAATGGGCTCCTGAGCTCCGTTTTCGGTTGCGACGGCCTCCTGCAACCCTTTGCCAGCAAAAATGGAGCTTGGGGGGGTACACACAGCCCTTGCGAGCTCCATTTTCTCTGACAGAGGCACCGTGGGTCAATCCTTTGCTGTTTTCAGGGCGGCCCCATGGGCCAGATCTAAGCACCCTGCGGGCCAGATCCGGACTGTGGGCCTTGAGTTTGACACCCCTGAACTACACCCTGTAGTTACAGAAATGAAATGAAATGAAATGAAATTAGATCAGATCAGATCAGATCAGATCAGATCAGATCAGATCAGATCAAATCAAATCAAATCAAATCAAATCAAATCAAATCAAGGATTCCTTGCTCTTCCCATGAGTTATGCTGCTTGTTATGCTCCTTTCATATTTGATTGACACGATGAACATATGATTTGACTGATGCCAATCATCCAGAAGATCAAGGAGATATTCAGAGAACTTGAAATACTAGTTCATTGGTGCCGGTCAGCGTTTGCCAGGAGTATATAATCCAAAAGTGGGAAAGATTTGTAAGTTGAGGTAGCTGGGAGCTGTGGCTATTGCTGAAGATGTGGGGATCAGTAAGTAGACATTATGAACCTGTTCCTGTTGCTTAAAAATTGAGGCAACAGGGACATCTGGAAATAGAATACATGCTATTAATTTGCATTTTTAAAAATCCAAACTTTATTATTTTTATTAGTAATTCAAGGTGGCACGCACACCTAACTCTCCTTCCCTCTCCTATTACTGCACAACTGTGCTGTGAGGTGGGTTGGGCTGATTGAGAATGACTGGCTGAAAGTCACCCAGCCGGCTTTCATGCCCAAGATGTGATTAGAACTCGTAGTCTCCTGTTGATTGACCCAAAGTCACCCAGCCGGCTTTCACGCCAAGGTGGGAATAGAACTCATAGACTCCTGGTTTCTAACCTGATGCCTTAACCACTAGACCAGTGTGTCACGTGGTGAATATTGCCAGTTGTATGTATATGCAGAGTGATGCATCCCTATCCTAATATTATGGTACATTCCAATACAAGCAGGACACGTGATGTGATCTTCTGCGCATGTGTGCATTCCTGATTCTCCATTATTCTCTTTGACTTGACTCTTGACTAAGGTGACCAGACGTCCCGCTTTTGGCGGGACAGACCCGATTTAAAACAAATTGTCCCACGTCCCGCGTCGTTTCAAAAAAGTCCCGCTTTTTGAATTTGCACAAAGCACCTCGCTCTTCTCCGTCGGCAGCATCCCCAGCATGCTATGCGTCCACCCTCTAAAGGGCTCCGAGGGCAAGGCAGGCAGAAGAACGACATGGTACGGCCTGATGAAACCGGCCTGGCCGCGGAGCACATGACGCCCCGCCCCCCATCCCCCTGCAGCCATGGGTGCCATGGCTCCCTCCTACGCCTCCGTCCCAGTAGGCTCCGCGATTGTCTGGCATGACGCTAGGTGAAGCGACACAGCCACGGACAGCAACGCCCCGGGGAGGGTAGCCAGTGCCGGGACAAACCGCAGGGGTCTAGCGAGCCCTGAAGCAGGGTCCTACGGCAGCAAACACGACTGTTTCCAGTCGTCCTAAAGGCCGGCAGTGCTATCCATTCTAGAGGCCGCACACGTAATCAGGCTCCCTACGGACGAGCAGCTTGGGGCACTACTTGAAAGCTCGCCGGCAGACCTGCGGTCATCGGCACCGCCTCCTTAAGCCGCGCTACAGCTGGGGCTTAATTGGCGTCTCATAGCCGCACTTCCGGGCTGTAGCAGACCAGCGGAACCTGTCAGCTCACGACAGCGCCTTTTCAAATAGCACATCACTACACTTTAGATCCCTTCAGCCGGCCACAGGGGATGTCTCTTGAATAGCTGCCTCGTCTCCGCAGGCACCTATTAATCTCAGGTACCATTCTGCTACACGAATGGGAGGTGGGAGGCGAGGAAAGGCCTCCCGCCTCCCCCCCCACCCACCTGGATGCTGACATTTGCGTTCTTTTGCCCTCTGAGCATTCGCACAGCGTTCTGCGCATGCGCAGAGGGCAAAACTCAAATGGCGGCGTCCAGGCGGGCCCGCCCCCCGTCAATGGTGTCCCGCTTAAAAAAAAATCTGGTCACCTTACTCTTGACCGGAATGGTCGCATTTCCTTAGCAAGAATGTAACTATTCATAATTTATTGTTTTTGTACCGAAAGAAATATTTTCTATTAGACTTTTAATCTCGGTTTTATTTTCTAACTGTCAGGATTCCAAGAAAAGATCCACATCGCCTCTGTGAGATTTATTCTCACCTTAACACAGTGTTTCCCAATGGTAGCCATTTTAAGATGTCTGGACTTCAACTCCCGGAATGCTGGCTGGGGTATTCTGGGAATTGAAGTCCAGACATCTTAAAATGGCTACCGTTGGGATACACTGCACTAGACCAAATTGATCAACCACTGATAAAATGGATAAACCAAACCTCTTGATAAATATTAGAGGAAAAGATAAGCTGCTGTTAGACATAATGGACTTGGAATTAAGGTCTGGTTGCCCCAAGGAATAAAAAAGAGTGGAAATTTAGAAGAAGACTGAAGGGGGCGAGATATGGGTGTGAAGGAATGAGGGATTGACAGGGATGACTGCAGCTATGCCGTTGGCCCCCTTTGCTCCTTTTAAACACACATCACGTGTTATAGGTCTCATGGTTGCAATCACTACCTTTACTTTTGGGGAATCCCTCTGCAAATGCCTCTTGCAGGGGAGAGAGGGATGAAGAAGGGGCCCAGTTTGAAAATGATGACCTGGGGTGAGGGAAAAAGAAAGGAGAAGAGAGCAGGATGTCCCCAGCCAGCCGCAATGACACCAAAATGATGAAGTGCGGATTGTGACGTTGCCACAAAATGCTTTCTGCAGTGTTGCACTGTGTGAAGCCCCCCACCCCACAGAAGAATGAAATATTTTGGGAAAGATTAAAAAAGGCAGAATATTATATTTCCCCAAAGGGAAAAATGGAGAAACATGCTCTTAAAGACAGAAAGCAGCCCCAGTCTTTCTTAATAGCCCACAGCAGATGCCAGCACTTAAGGAGATAAAGAACTTATTGAAAGAGGAAACCAACTATCTAGATAGCTCTATTCATAAGCAAAGCAAATACTGCAGGCAGGAATCCATTCAAGACAGGATATTTCAAAACTCCTTGCAGCACAACTAACAAAGGCAGAATGATAGGATTAGAAAGCAGCCCCTCACCCAAGATCCAACACAGGAGGAAAGCCATTAGCCACCATAGGAACTGCCCCACACCCTTTCAGAACACAAGCCCCTTCATTGCACCACCACCCAGAACATTTCAAACTTCAAAGTCACAGAAAACCTATAAAGATCCATCCACTCGTTCAACCATTTGTTCAGCTGCCCCAGAACCCTGGTGGCTCTGCTTCATCAATAAACCAACTTTCTTTCCAATCAGCCTCCATGTTGTTTCCAGCGTCTTTCTCCCAGCTTGGAACTGAACCAGATGGATTTTCCTTCCAACAGTACCTAAGTCAGGGGTGGGCTGCTACGGGTTCGCCTGGGTTCGGGAGAACCCGTAGCTAACGTTATGGCTGGTTCGGAGAACCTCCAAATCCCACCCCTGGCTGGCCCCTCCCACCCTGCCCCACCCCACCCCGCCCTGCTGCTTCCAGGAGTCTCCATGAAGCCCGTTTTGGATGCAAGGTAAGTGCAGGGCCCGCGCGGAGACTCGGGGGGGGGGGGGGAAACGGGCATCCCAGAAGTTACGGAAGGCCTGAAACAGGCCCATTTCTGGCCTCCGGGGGGTCTCCAGAGCCCGAGGGAGGCAGTTTTCGCCCTCCCAGAGGCTCGAGGAAGGCCTCTGGAGCCTGGGGAAGGCGAAAACGCTCCCCGCTGTGGTGCAGGAGACCAACTAGGCCATACCCACCCAGCACCCGGGCAGAGAACCCGTTGCTGACATTTTTGAAGCCCACCCCTGACCTAAGTATGTAAAGGATGGAGGTTGTATTGTGATATTATGACACACATTTGTTTATTTGTTTATTTGTTTATTTGTTTATTTGTTTATTTGTTTATTTGTTTATTTGTTTATTTGTTTATTTGTTTATTTGT
>JALIGW010000003.1:202500-205000 GCA_023053685.1 Diadophis punctatus similis | reverse complement strand
CCAGCCACCTCATTCTCTCTCGTCCCCTTCTTCTTTTGCCCTCAATCTTTCCCAGCATTAGGCTCTTCTCCAGTGAGTCCTTCCTTCTCATTAGGTGGCCAAAGTATTTGAGTTTCATCTTCAGGATCTGGCCTTCTAAAGAGCAGTATCTTTAACTGTTGCTAAATAAATGGTTATAAGAAAACAATTACAGTACCTGTAGCTTAAATCGATGCTCCTCCCTGTCTACCTTCATACAATTTGGCAGAGGCTGTGAAATGCACAAATATCTATCTATCTATCTATCTATCTATCTATCTATCTATCTATCTATCTATCTATCTATCTATCTATCTATCTATCTATCTATCTATCTATCTATCTATCATCTACAAGTAGTCCTCGACTTATGACCACAATTGAGCCCAAAATTTCTGTTGCTAAGTGAAACATTCCCTCTCTCCCATTTTATCACCTTTCTTGCCACGGTTGTGAATCACTGCAGTTGTTAAGTTAGTAACATGGTTGTTAAGTGAATCTGGCTTCCCCATTGACTTTGCTTGTCAGGAGGTCGCAAAAGGGGATCACGTGACCCTGGGACACTGCAACCGTCATAAGTACATGTCAATTGCCGAGCATCTGAATTTTGATCACGTGATCGTGAGGATGCTTCAACGGTCGTAAGTGTGAAAAAGAGTCATAATTCACTTTTTTCAGTGCCGTTGTAGCTTTGAACAGCCACTAAATCATCATCTTTTAATGAGCCCATAATCCCTTGCGTGGTGAAGTCTGGGCAATTGAATGGAGCTGAGTGTTCACTGGCCGGATGCCCTTCCTGTCGCCAATGTGGATATTTTTTCAGCAGATATATTCTCATTGTGCTCAGAGAGAGAGAGAGAAATATCTGCCTCTACCTAGGATCGAACTCACAGCCTCCTGATTATGAGGCAAGAGCTCCACCTCTAGGCCACCGCACCACTCTGAACAGTCACTAAATGAACTGTTGCAAATCGAGGACTACCTATACAATAACTCTGTTTCACAGGCCTATTGTTGATCTAAAGCAGAGGTCTTCAAACTTGGCAACTTTAAGACTTGTGGACTTCAACTCCCAGAATTCTCCAGCCCTGGGAGTTGAAGTCCACAATTCTTAAAGTTGCCAAGTTTGGGGACCCCTGATCTAAAGTAAAAAACGCAGCACCCGTAACAATTTTGGTGACTGTGCCATTTGTGTTCACTAGAGGGCACCCTTTTGCTTCGAAGGTAGAGGGAACTGCACATATTGGCTTGATTGATCCTGCACAGTTAGAACTATAGCATAGGGGTCCCCAAATCCCTGGTCCATGGACTGGCACTGGCCATGGGATGCCAAAAACCGGACCGCACAAACAAGCGAAGCCCCATTCGCGGGATGCAGGCAGCACACGAAACCAAGTCCCCTGCGGTCCATGGAAAACCCCCTTTCCACGGAACCGGCCCCTGGTACGCCAAAGTTTTGGGGCTGCAGCTATGACAAATTCAAAATTCTGTAGCTGGGGAGTGTTTAAAAATTAAAAAGAGAACATTGTCTGCCAGTGAATTCTCCCTACCCCCCCCCCCACCCAACGGTTGAGAGCGAGAAGGACAAGGAATAACGGATGGAAGCTGACCAAGGAGAGATTCAACCTGGAAATAAGGAGAAACTTTCTGACGGTGAGAGCGATCCACCAGTGGAACAGCTTGCCTACGGAGGTTGTGAGAGCTCCAACACTTGAGACTTTCAAAGGGAGATTGGACTGCCATTTGTCCGAAATAGTGTAGGGACTCCTGCTTGAGCAGGGGGTTGGACTAGATGACATACAAGGTCCCTTCCAACTCTAATAATCTGTAATCCGTAAGGTTCCAGGATGTGATCCTTTATGAAATGCAGAACAATCGTTTGTTTGGCTCAAAATGTACCGGTTGGAAAGTCGAAATGAACACAACGCTGTTCCACCCTTTGTGTCAACTGCCGGGGTAGTAAGACCTGCTCGGTCAGCAAATACAGGTACGGTACTAAACCTGTATTTACCAAGCCAGATACACAGGAAACTGTCCCCTGACACCAAAATCAGCCCACCTGAATCTAATTTTAGGATTCTCTGCAATCCGGGTCCAAGAGTTCAGCCTGGAATTTCTTTCCACCCGGAGTGAGGTTGTTGGGAACCAGAATTAGGTTTTTTTGCATGCAAAAACCTACACTAAAGGAGGAGTGAGTGAACTGGAGATAATTTATAACAGCAGCCACCAACCTTTTGGGTACTAGGGACTGGTTTTCCCCTCCTCTTCCTCCCACTCCTCCCCCTCCCCCTCTTCTTCCCCTCCCCACCCCTCCTTGTGCCTCTTACCCTCCCCCTTCTTATCCCCCTTCCCCTCTCCCTTCCCCTTCCCGCTCCCCTCTCCTCATTCACCACTTCCTCCTTCTTCCCCACTTCCTCTCGCCCTCTCCATACTCCTCCTTTGCTCCTCCCCCTCCCCCTCTTCCTTCACCTCCTCCTCCCCC
>JALIGW010000003.1:195000-197500 GCA_023053685.1 Diadophis punctatus similis | reverse complement strand
TAGGAGATGGACCAGTGGTGGGCTGCTGCTGGTTCAGACTGGAAGGGGCAAACTGTCATGTAGTGAATATTGTCAGTTGTATGTCTATGCAGGGTGATACGCACCCCTATCTAATATTATGGTATATTCCAATGAAAGCAGAACACGTGATATGCTTTGTACGCATGGCCACATTCCTATCCACCATTATTTCTTCTTCTGTCTTAGCTTTTGACCTGAACGGCCGTGTTTTCTTAGCAAAGATGTAATTATTCAGGATTTATTGTTTTTGTACTGAAATAAATATTTTCTATTAGACTTTTAATCTCGGTTTTATTTCTAACTGTCTGAATTCCAAGAAAAGATCTAAATCGCCTCTATGAGATTTTATTCTCATCCCAACACAAACCGGTAGTTCCGACAAGCAGCTGGCTCCGCCCACCCACCCGCCCCCACCCTATCCTGTCCTATATTTCCTTATTTCTGGCTCAGCTGATTTCCGCGCTTCCGCTGTTCTACTTACCGGGGCTGCCTTAGCAGGTAAGCAGCTGAGCTTCACATTGCTGTATTTTGAATGCTGCGTGCAAGTGCATTAGGTGCATGCGCGCGCGCACAAAGAACACGATCACCGAACTGGTTGTTAAACCGGTTGCAGCCCACCACTGAGCTAGACTAAACCCACCTCCTCAGAGACCACTGAATGCAATACTGAAAATAATGATCCAAATGCATCAGATTGTATCTGCAGGAAAACCTGCATTGAAATAAGAGGAGAAACCCTATTGCAGTGATGGCGAACCTTTTTCGGCTTGGGTGCCAAAAGGGTGCGCATGTGTGCAATAGCCTGCGCGCACGTGCACACATCCATAATGCAATGCCTTGCGCATGTGCACAACCCCCCTGCAGCCCCCGCTGTGCATGCGCATAGGCCTCACTGAAGTCTCCTGACTTCCAGTAGGCCCGTTGGGCTGTTTTTTGCTCTCCCCGGGGTTCAGGAAAGCCTCCTGAAGCCTGGGGACAGCGAAAAATGGCCCAACGGGTCAATTGGAAGTTCGGAAACGAAAGGAAGTGGAGCTGCCCTACTACCTACCTTCAGATAATTGCAACCAGGCCTCGCACACCTCGGCCCTTTTCTTTTGCAGTCGGGAAGGCTTTCCTGAAGGCCTCTGTAGCCGATAACAGAGCTCCGGATTGATCTGGAGCTCTGTTATCGGCTGCAAAGGCCTTCAGGAAAGGCCTTTAGGAAAGGCTTCTGCAGCCGATAACAGAGCCAAAGAAGTTCCTGAAGACCTCTGACAGCGAAAAGGAGGCTGGGGGTGACGCACACAAGTAAACTTCCGGTTGGCCCGTTGGACCGTTTTCTCCGTCCCCAGGCTTCAGGAGGCTTTTCTGAAGCCTGGGGAGAGTGAAAATGGCCGAAAAGAAGGCCGAAAATCAGTTGGACAGCGCACGCATGAGCACTGGAGCTGACACAGGGCAATGCCTCACGTGCCCTCAAATATGAGAAGGCGCCTGGCCTAGAGGGGGAGCTCTTGCCTCACAACCAGGAGGTTGTGAGTTCTATCCTAGGTAGAGTCAGATGTAGGGTCTCCTGCTTGGGCAGGGGGTTGGACTAGATAGCACTAGCACTTAGCACTTAGACTTATATACCGCTTCATAGTGCTTTCCAGCCCTCTCTAAGCGGTTTACAGAGCTCAGCATCTTGCCCCCAACAATCTGGGTCCTCATGATGGGTCCCCAGATGATCTGCAAGGTTCCTTCCAACTCTGTTAATTTGTTACTATGTTACTATGTTATGGCTCCGGCATGCCACCTGTGGCACGTGTGGCATAGAATAGAATAGAATAGTAGTAGTTTGTATAAACATAAGTAAAAAGTAACGATAAAAGAGGACAATAGGACAGTAGGACAGGGACGGTAGGCACAGTGGTGCGCTTATTCACGCCCCTTGCAGACCTCTTAGAAACGGGGAGAGGTCGACTGTAGACAGTCTAAGGTTAAAGTTTTTGGGGTTTGAGGAAGAAACCACAGAGTCAGGTAGTGCATTCCAGGCATTGATCACTCTGTTGCTGAAGTCGTATTTTCTGCAGTCGAGTTTGGAGAGCTTTACATTTAGTTTGAATCTATTACGTGCTCGTGTATTGTTGCGGTTGAAGCTGAAGTAGTCATTAACAGGAAGGACATTTTGGTATATGATTTTATGAACTACATTTAGATCAGATCGGAGGCGACGTAGTTGTAAATTGTCTAATCCCAGTATTTCAAGTCTGGTGGAATAAGTTATTTTGTTGTGAGCGGAGGAGTGAAGGACTCTTCTTGCAAAATATTTCTGGACTCTCTCGATTGTATTTATGTCTGATATGCAGTGCGGGTTCCAGACAGGTGAGCTGTATTCCGCCATCACTGCCCTATTGTAACACTGCTGCAACTAAGGATGAATTAAGGCCACCTCAGGGTATGGGCCTGAGTGCAGAGGAAGGCAATGTCATGAGGATGCAGCAGCAATAAAGGCTCACTGCAG
>JALIGW010000003.1:162500-192500 GCA_023053685.1 Diadophis punctatus similis | reverse complement strand
TCCGGCCGCTGCCAAGCTCCCGAGGCCCACGGCCACCCGGTCACATGGCTGGCAAGCCACACCCACAAAATAAGCCACGCCCACAGAGTGGTAGTAAAAAAATTAGGAACCCGCCCCTGTGCAGGGGTCCCCAAACCGCCCTGAGTCCTTCGGGAGTTGGGCGGCATATAAGAAAACCAAATAAATAAATAAACTTGGCAACTTTAAGACTTGTGGACTTGAACTGCTGGCTGGAGAATTCTGGGAGTTGAAGTCCACAAGTCTTAAAGTTGCCAAGTTTGAAGACCTCTGTACTAATGCATCTACTAATAATGATTGTCCACAGGTGGATCTGAAGACAGGAGTGTCTTCAGAAAACGATCCAAAGCAGGGGTCTCCAATCTTGGCAACTTTAAGACTTGTGGACTTCAACTCTCAGAATTCCTCAGCTTTGCTGGCTGGGGAATTCTGGGAGTTGAAGTCCACAAGTCTTAAAGTTGCCAAGGTTGGAAACCCCTGGTCCAAAGAGTCACAATGTAGACGTTCTTATATTTATGGAATAGAGGAACACTTTGATTCCTACTTCATGAGGTGTTAGAAGCTGCCCAGTTTGTACCAATCTCACAGATATCTGATGGGCAGAAAATTCCAGTTCTGGTTGGAATAGTTATAACTGTACCAATAAAGGAGAATATTTGTAGCTTGGGGTTGAAAGGAGGGGTCAGGGGTGAAATCCAGCAGGTTCTAACCGGTTCTGGAGGACCGGTAGCGGAAATTTTGAGTAGTTCAAAGAATCGGCAAATACCACCTCTGGCTGGTCCCAGAGTGGGGTGGGAATGGAGATTTTGCAATATCCTTCCCCCAGGAGTGGGGAAGGAATGGGGATTTTGCAGTATCCTTCCCCTGGAGTGGGGAGGGAATGGAGATTTTGCAGTATCCTTCCCCTGGAGTGGGGAAGGAATGGGGATTTTGCAGTATCCTTCCCCTGCCACGCCCACCAAGCTACACCACGCCCACCAAGCCACGCCCACAGAAATGGTAGTAAAAAAATTTGGATTTCACCACTAGGAGGGGTCCTTGGTGCTCTCTGAGATTGGCTGTTTTTCTTGCAGAAGTTTCATTACCCAAACCTTACTCACCCTAGCACTGATGATGTTACCTAGTTTGGGTAACAAAACGCCTGCAAGAAACAACTCAGCACTCAGAGAGGACCCCTCAGTTATAACTGTCTTGGTTGACCGTTCATGGAGATTCTCAATCATCCAGGTCATAGTTGTCCCAAAGGTGCATTTCCCAAAAGGCAACTGGACTTTCTTGTGGTTTTTTTTCCCTTTGAAAGCATTTTGCATTTTTCAAAGGTGTGATGTCATGGCCCATGTACCAAAGGGGAGATATTACCTTAGCAGGTGCAGTTGAAATAGTTGATGGGGATGAAGACAACCATTAAGACACTGTACCTAGCATCCTCCCCACCTGACAGTAACAACTACCCTGTAAGTTTTTATTGGACTGATTAGTTTTTAAAACTCTGGATATAAATATTTCAGTTAGAAGTCATTTTGGGATGATAGGACTCTTCTCCTTCTCCTTCTTCTCCTTACTTCTTCCATTGTCTTCATCTCCCTTCCTTCTCCCCCTCCTCCCTCCTTCTTTCTTCTTTTTCCCATTGTGTCTCATCTCTCTTCCTTCTCCTTCTTCTTCTCCCTCTCTTTCTCTTTTTCTCTTTCCCCTCCTCATTCCTTCTTCTTTCTCTCATTGTGTCTCCATCTCTCTTCCTTTATTTATTTTTTATTTTTTATTTATTTTTGTCAAGTACATGTTAGTAATATACATAGCTATAACATTGTTTATATACATAAGACTGGTACTGATAAGAGGGAACATTAGGTCAGGGACGGTAGGCACGCTGGTGCACTTATGCACGCCCCTTACTGACCTCTTAGGAATCGGGTGAGGTCAACAGTGGACAGTCTAAGGGTAAAGTTTTTGGGGTTTGGTGACGAAGCCACAGAGTCAGGTAGTGAGTTCCAGGTATTAACCACTCTGTTGCTAAAGTCGTATTTTCTACAGTCAAGTTTGGAGTGGTTCACTTTGAGTTTGTATCTGTTGTGTGCTCGTGTATTGTTGTGGTTGAAGCTGAAGTAGTCGTTGACAGGAAGGACGTTGTAGCGGATAATTTTATGAGCTATGCTTAGGTCATGCCGAAGGCAACGAAGTTCTAAGCTTTCTAAGCCCAGGATTTCAAGTCTGGTTGCGTAAGGTATTCTGTTGCGAGTACAGGAGTGGAGGACTCTTCTCGTAAAGTATCTCTGGACACTTTCTAATGTATTTATGTCCGATATGCGGTGTGGGTTCCAGACAGATGAGCTGTATTCGAGGATTGGATTCTCCTTTCCCACCTTGTTTCCCTCTTCCTTCCTTCTCCTTCTCCTTCTATTGCTACTCCTTCCTTCATCCTTAACATCCCTATCATCTCCATCATCAGGAAAGTATAATATTTTATGACTCTGCTCTATCTTGGAAAAGCTAAGCAGGGTTGGATCATGTTCTTGATGGAAATCTGGCATGTTGAATATTTATAGCTCAGGAGAGCAATGATTAGGTAGAAGGAACAACTCAAGTACTGTAGGATTATGAAGAATAAGATAAAGTATATACTTAGCCCTGGGAGAGTGCCCAAAAATGTTAATGCCAAATGGTGAATAATAAAAACTGCATTCGTTTGCACTAAATTCATTGTCACAACAGCCCATAAAAGAACTTTTCTAGATATGAACGAGGGAGACAGGGAGAGAGAGAGAGAGAGAGAGAGAGAGAGAGAGAGAGAGAGAGAGAGAGAGAGAGAGAGAGAGAGAGAGAGAGAGAGAGACAGAGACAGAGACAGAGACAGAGACAGAGACAGAGACAGAGAGACAGAGAGTGGAGAGATGAGTGAGAGAGAGAGAGACAGAAAGAGGAGAGATGAAAGAGAGACAGAGAGAGACAGACAGACACAGAGAGAGACAGACAGAGAGAGACAGAGGAGAGATGAAAGAGAGACAGAGAGAGACAGACAGACACAGAGAGAGACAGACAGAGAGAGACAGAGGAGAGATGAGAGACAGAGAGAGACAGAGAGAGACACAGAGAGGGAGGGAGGGAGAGAGAGACAGGAGAGATGAGAGAGAGAGAGAGAGAGAGAGAGATGAGACAGCGAGAGAGACACAGAGAGAGCGAGAGACAGAGAGAGACACAGAGAGAGGGAGGGAGAGAGAGAGAGAGGAGAGATGAGAGAGAGAGAGAGAGAGAGAGAGAGAGAGAGAGAGAGAGAGAGAGAGAGAGACAGAGAGAGACACACAGAGAGTGAGAGACAGAGAGAGACAGAGGAGAGATGAGAGAGAGAGACGGAGAGAGAGGAGGGAGAGAAGAGATCTATAATAAAATATAAATTCTAAACTGCAATCAAATCTTTATTGCTTAGAGGGTTATGAGCAGGGGCGGGTTCCTAATTTTTTTACTACCACTCTGTGGGCATGGCTTATTTTGTGGGTGTGGCTTGCCAGCCATATGACCGGGTGGGTGTGGCTTGCCGGCCATGTGACCGGGTGGGTGTGGCTTCTCTGACTGCTGAAGGGAGGGGAACTGAGATAGGTCCTGCTGCCCATTCCCCCTCCCCTCAGCAGCTCGAAAACCCTCAAATGTGCAAAAATGCCTAGGATCATCACCCCGTGTTTGTGGCTTCTTGGACTGCTGAGGGGAGGGGAATGGAGATAGCTCCTGCCGCCCGTTCTTTCAGCGTCTCATGCGCTCCCTCAGCCATCCTCCCCTGCTTGGACTCACTGTGGGGTAGGAAGGCAGCACATGTGCAGTGCCGGAAGCTCGGCTTCTGGGCATGCGCAGAAGACATTTAAAAAAAAAACTAATTTTTTTTTTAAAAATGGCGGCGTCCAGGCACCAACAACTGCACCGGTACTGTGACGTCACCAGCAGGCCGCTACCGGTGCTATAGAGTGGACCGCACCGGTAGGAACCCACCACTGGTTATGAGTGTTCCTCTTCTACAGCTATGGAAATCAATGGAGTGCAATGAGTTTTCCCTAGCAATAGCAATGGCACTTGCTATAAGTCTATATACCGCTCCATAGTGCTTTATAACAGTGGTCCCCAGACCTTGGGCTGCTGAAATCTCTCTGGATTAAGGAGAGATCACAGGATTACCTACACACACTCAACATATCTGTTTATGTGCAGCTGGCTTGTGATTGGTTGGGAGTAACAGGATTTCGTCATATTTTTAGCTGCTAATGTTGCCTATATGGGCTTTAAGTTCAACCGAGGGCCATCTCTTAATCATTTTGAATTTATTTATTTTTTCCTTTGTGGGTTGTTTTTTTTTTTTTTGAAATTGAGAATATTCAGACTGGCAAGTTTTACTGAAATCAGTGGGTCAATTTCCTTCAATTCTTTTTAAAAAGTTTAACTACAAAATTAAAGATTTGAAATGAACCTTTTTGGAATATACAGCAAAAGGTTGATTACTTTTGGCTTTAGAAAGTTTAAATGGGTTAAGGGCTCAGATGAGTTTGATTTAAGACTTTAAAGCTAATGGAAAGGATCTTTTCTCATAGGAAAATGCCTTTGTTTATATTTTGAAATCTTTAAGAGCACTTTGAATGTTGGACACTAGAGGGCACTAGATGGCTGATTGAAAAGAAATGTTTGATGTGTGTATGCAGTTTTTAATGCTATTTCATTCTATAATAGAATCAGAAGGTGTTATTGAAAACGAACAAGCCCCATTGAATAAAACTGAAACTGACATAGATGGATTTAAAAATTACAATCTACCAGAAAGAGAAACAAAAACAATAGATTGGTTTTTTTAGTATTTAAATATAGTTTTGTACTATGTAATTGTACTACTCTAATTGTATCTATATAATATAATATTTAATAAAATTGCTGAAGAACAAGATTTTATTTCAAATCTACAGGACATTTCTATCATTTATAATTCTATTCTATTCTATTCTATTCTATTCTATTCTATTCTATTCTATTCTATTCTATTCTATTCTATTCTATTCTATTCTATTCTATTCTATTCCATTCCTTATTTCTATTCCATTCCATTCCATTCCATTCCATTCCATTCTATTCCTCATTTCTATCATTTCTAATTCTATTCTATTTTATTCTACTTTATTCTACTTTATTCTATTTTATTCTATTCTATTCCTATTCCTATTCCTATTCCTATTCCTATTCCTATTCCTATCATTTTCTATTCTGTTCTGTTCTGTTCTGTTCTGATCTGTTCTGTTCTGTTCTATTCTATTCTCTATTCTCTATTCTCTATTCTCTATTCTCTATTCTCTCTTCTCTTCTCTTCTCTTCTCTTCTCTTCTCTTCTCTTCTCTTCCTCTTCCTCATTTCTATCATTTCTATCATTTCTATCATTTCTAATTCTATTCAATCCTATTCCTATTCCTCATTTCTATCATTTATAATTCTATTCTGTTCTATTCTATTCTATTCTATTCTATTCTATTCTATTCTATTCTATTCTATTCTATTCTATTCTATTCTATTCTATTCTATTCTATTCTATTCTATTCTATTCTATTCCTATTCCTATTCCTATTCTTATTCCTCATTTCTATCATTTCTAATTCTATTCTGTTCTGTCGGAAAAGGTATGTACAGTATGTTCATAAGTATGAACCAGTTGCCGAGCGTCTGAATCTTGATCACATGATCACGGGGCTGCTAGAAAGGTTGTAAGTATGAAAAAAAGTCATAAATCACTTTTTCAGTGCTGTTGTAACCTTGAACGGTCACTGAATGAACTGTTGTAAGTCAAAGACTACCTGTACATATTGCTAGTCCATGTAAGATATGCCATACGCCAGGGGTATCAAACTCAAGGCCCGCGGGTCAGATCCGGCCCATGGGGTGCTTGAATCTGTCCCGCGGGGCCAGCCTGGAAATATCAAAGGACTGGCCTGTGGTGCCTCTGCCGGCCAAAACGGGCCATGGTGCCCCCCCACAACCCATTTTTGGTCTCCACAGCCTCCTGCAGCATTCTGCCGGCCAAACCCCACCCCACCCCCGTTTTGGCCAGCAGGGGTAGGGGGTGGGGGTGCTAGCGGTCCAGGGTTGGAGGTCAGCCATGCCCGAGTTTAAAGCAGAACATTAGCCTTGGAATCGCCTTCTTAGTTTTGATTCTCTATCCAGAAGGCCCACGGTGTTTCTTCTAAGGGGGTGGAAAAGGCAGGAGTACTTTATAAGCTTTCCAGAGAAACACCATTGACCTTGTCAGTTTTAATTGTGCCATAACTAAATTACTCCCTGAATCACTGCGAGATGATGTTGAATTTTGTAAGCTATGCATTTTTCAAAGACCAGAATGTCCCACAGGAACGTGGGGGAAGGGAAGCCCCTGCTTGTAATTACACTCGTGTAATTACTCTATCCCTCCTTTTTCTGCCCCCCCCCCGGAAAATCCAATGTCTGAATGACAACAGCGTCACCAGATGTGGCCCAAAATGCATGTGGACGATCTGAACCTATTTGCCACCCATGCGACAATCTCTTCTAGCTTAAGGTGACCAGACGTCCCGATTTTGGCGGGACAGACCCGCTTTTTAATGCTTTGTCCCGCGTCCCGCCCGCCCTCTTAAAAAGTCCCGATTTTTGAGCCCCCGCTTCTTCCTCCAGCCAGACGCGCGCCCGAGCGACAGGCTTCCGATTCAGTCCCCTCTATTCACAGGGTGGCGCGGGGCGGGGCAGAGCGAACCCGGGGGGGGGAGCGCCACTTTGCACTTGTCCCATGAGGCCATGCTAAGTGTGCCGCGGCAAAAGGGGCGGGGCAGGGCGGGGCGCGCGTCCTACCTGAGACTTTTCCCGGTAGCAGCTTCAGTCGCGTTCCTTGCTAATAGCGTCCAGAGCAGAGCAGCCCCTCCCAGAAGATCGCGAGATGTTATCTTCTGGGAGGGGCTGCTCTGCTCTGGGCGCTATTAGCAAGGAACGCGACTGAAGCTACCGGGAAAAGTCCCAGGTCGGACGCGCGTCTCGCGCTGGGGGTTGGGGGGGCGAGGCAGGACTGGCGGACGGGACGGGGCGCGCGTCCGACCTGGGACTTTTCCCGGTAGCTTCAGTCGCGTTCCTTGCTAATTGGCGCCCAGAGCAGAGCAGCCTCTTCCAAAAGATAACGTCTCGCGATCTTCTGGGAGGGGCTGCTCTGCTCTGGGCGCTATTAGCAAGGAACGCGACTGAAGCTACCGGGAAAAGTCCCAGGTCGGACGCGCGTCTCGTGCTGGGGGTTGGGGGGGGCGGGGCAGGACTGGCGGACGGGACGGGGTGCGCGTCCGACCTGGGACTTTTCCCGGTAGCTTCAGTCGCGTTCCTTGCTAATTGGCGCCCAGAGCAGAGCAGCCTCTTCCAAAAGATAACGTCTCGCGATCTTCTGGGAGGGGCTGCTCTGCTCTGGGCGCTATTAGCAAGGAACGCGACTGAAGCTACCGGGAAAAGTCCCAGGTCGGACGCGCGTCTCGTGCTGGGGGTTGGGGGGGGCGGGGCAGGACTGGCGGACGGGACGGGGTGCGCGTCCAACCTGGGACTTTTCCCGGTAGCTTCAGTCGCGTTCCTTGCTAATTGGCGCCCAGAGCAGAGCAGCCTCTTCCAAAAGATAACGTCTCACGATCTTCTGGGAGGGGCTGCTCTGCTCTGGGCGCTATTAGCAAGGAACGCGACTGAAGCTACCGGGAAAAGTCCCAGGTAGGTAGGACGTACAGTGGCCTCCCGCGTCCCCCCTCCCCCCCACCTCACCTGGACGCCGACATTTGCTGTTTTGCCCTCTGCGCATGCGCAGCGTTCTGCGCATGCGCAGAGGGCAAAACTCAAATGGAGAAACCCACCCCCGTCAATGGTGTCCCGCTTGAAGAAAAAAAAATCTGGTCACTTTATTCTAGCTGCAAGTTTTTAATGCTGCACACAAAGTAAACAGAAGCGAGGTATTTAAGCCGTTTCATTAGGGAGCAGTAAAATAACTGCAAACTCTAATTATTTCCATAGGAGAAAATTAATAATTCTATTTGAAATGGGGACGGGGAGAAGAGGGGAGGGGAGGAAATAGAGGAGAAGGAAAGGGAAGTGTTAGATTGTGGGCAAGGATCACAGGAGACAGACTTCATAACAGCTCTTTTAGTCAGCTCACTCCAGTAACCAGCAAAACATGGTCTGACAGCTAGCTCTTTTATAGAGGGCTGTCAGACACAACAACCAATAGCGTATGAGCATTCAAACACATGACCTGGGTGGCAACAACAGTTCAGGTAGAGTTCAACTAAAAACATGACAACTTACAGTTCAGTCAGAGGTCGTCTAGTCAGAACAAGTTTAGGGTTCAGTTAGAGGTCAGTCAGAACAGAACAGGAAGGAAAAGGAAGGGAAGGGAAAGGAGGAAAGGAAAGGAAAGGAAGTAGAGAAAGAGGAAAGGAAAGGAAAGAAAGAAGAGGAAAGGGAAGGGAAAGGAAAGGAAGGGAGTAGAGAAGGAGGAAAGTAAAGTAAATGAAATAGAGTAAGAGGAGAGGAAAGGAAAGGAAAAGAAGAAGAGGAAAGGGAAGGGAAAGGAAGGGAGTAGAGAAGGAGGAAAGGAAAGGAAGAAGAGGGAAAGGAAGGGAAGGAAAGGGAGGAAAGAAAGAGGGGAGGAAAGAAAAGAAAAGAAAAGGAAGACGAGGAAAGGAAAGGAAATAGAGTAGAGAAAAAGGAGAGGAAAGAAAAGAAAGAAGAGGGGAGGGAAGGGGAAAGGGAAAAGGAAAAGTGAGACCGAGTAGATTATCTCGGGGTCTCCCCCCTTTAGTTATGAATGTTGGAGATTTTCTTTTAATTTTTATATATTTTTTAATTGTTATATGTTTTATTGTAATAGATTTGGACATGCTGTGAGCCGCCCAGAGTCCCCCGGGAGTTGGGCGGCATACAAATCTATTAAATTAAATTAATTAAAATTAAATTAAATTAAAAGAAGAAAAGGAAAAAGAGGAAAGGAAAAGGCAGAGCCAAGTCTGGAAGACAATTAAAAAGCAAGCAAGCACCCTCATTTGTATTGCATTGTATTTGTTTATTTGTCAAGCATATATGATTATAAGCAAAGTACAAACAGTAATACATGATTGAATATATATGTAATAGTACAAGCAAGAATAAGAGTAAAAGAGGTATGAATATATCGGTACATTTGGACAGGAACGGTAGGCACGATTGTGCACGCACAATCAGTAGGCACTTCATGAGGTGGCTTCAACCTGGAAACCGAAACTCTCCCTTGGAGACAAAATGATAGATTCAGAAATCTATTATCCCTAACAGTCCTATTTTGTTGATCTGTGTTGAGGGTATCTTGGGGGAGGGACAAGTATTCTGGATCAAGGCCACCAAACACAAAAAGGAGCTGGTTCTGGGATGCCTTTCCTTGCCCTTTGTTAGCTGTGACTTCATGCTGTTATACATCTTTGCTCTGTAGCCCATGAGAAATGGCCTTCCAAATCCATCTCAAGAGTTTTTGTTGACGGGCGAGAATGTTCTGAAACAGGAAAACACCAAGATTTGGAAAGGAGAGGGACATTTCTCTCAGAACAGGAATGTTAGCTTGCTTGCAGGAAAGCAAGGGTGTAAGTAGGTCTTGGCTTTCTAAGCTGATTGTGTATTCATTCCATCCCCCAAAGATGGAGAAGAGAAAGGACAGAATCCAGCAATCTGGGGGCATTCATTTCTATTTAGCTAAGGGGTGGCCAAACTATGGTTCTTTGATAAGGTGACCAGATTTTTTTTTTAAAGTGGGAAACCATTGACGGGGGGTGGGTTTCTAGGGGAGCCGCCATTTGAGTTTTGCCCTCTGCGCATGCGCAGAATGCTGTGCGCATGCGCAGAGGGCAAAAGAACGCTAATGTCGGTGTCCAGGTGGGGGGGGGAGGCGGGAGGCCTTTCCTCGCCTCCCGCCTCCCCTTCGGGAGCCGGCAGTGGCTTAGGCTGGCTGGCTGGCAAGAGCTTCCCCTCCCCCGGAGCTGCGAACTCGAGGAAAGAGACGCTGTTGTTGCCGCTGAAATGCAACGCGGGGAGGAGCGTGGTTGGCTCGGGACTCCCTCCGCCTCGGCTGCTTTTTTCCTCCTCTCGTGCTGCGCCTGGGGTGAGTGAGTTGCTGAGTTGCGGGGAGCCCGAGCAAGAACAACTGCTGTCACCGCCTCTCTCCCTCTTCGGGGCGGGAAAGGAAAAGGCGGCAGCGGCAGCGGCAACCGAGAGCTGCTTTCCAGCCGCTAGCCCTGCCCGGTCTGCTTTCTTCCGCTCCCCCGTCCGAGAGGGGAAGCGGATGCGGCGGGAGCTTTTACCCCCGCCTTGAAGTTTGTTCGTGGGATAGGCTGGCGGAGAACCGAGGGAAGTCGCTTTGCCCTTCGCCCCTCGGCGTTGCTCAGGGCGGCCGCTGTTTCCTGTCCCTCTTCGGTTTAGCGTTGCAGCCTGTCCGGCAGGGGGAAAGTCCCGAGTCCAAGCCCTTGTTTTTCCTGAGGTTGAGGGCCAGGTGGGGGGAGAATAAGGTGACCAGACGTCCCGTTTGTTTGTTGTCGGGTATTCTTTCCAAAAAAGCGTGACTTTTTGGAAACAATGCGGGACGCGGGACACATGCTTGAAAAGTGTGTCTGTCCCGCCAAAAGTGGGACGTCTGGTCACCTTATTTTTTGAGGACCTTTGGACTTCAACTCCCAGAATTCCTGAGCCAGCCATGAATGCAAGGCTGGCTCAGGAATTCTGGGAGTTGAAGTCCACAGGTCCTCAAAGAACCATAGTTTGCCCACCCCTGAAAGGAAATGAGGGCACCCAAATGAAGTGGATGGGTAAACACCCAATTGTTGTTCATGGGAAAAATGCAATTATTGAACCCATAACAAAGGAAACAAAGGATGGGGAACATCTTGAAGGTTGATAACATTGCAGATCAGGGGTCCCCAAACTTGGCAACTTTAAGACTTTGTGGACTTCAACTCCCAGAATTCTCCAGCTGGCTGGAGAATTCTGGCAGTTGAAGTCCACAAGTCTTAAAGTTGCCAAGTTTGAACACCTTTGTTGTAGATGAACCGGAAGAAAAATATTATTCAAATATACCTGACCTGAACTTGTGACTCACCTGCTGGGAAGCCCACCCTTGATGAGATTAGCACAAGACCCAGGTGACCTGATAAGCTTCTCAGGCAAATGTCTTTAGGGAGGTGTGTTCTCACAGCTGGTATTTAGCACAGGTATTTAGCAACATCCCCAATTATTGTGTTGGTGGTTTTTTTTTCCGTTCGCCAAGCAAACATTTTTACATGGCTTTATAAGTCAGTTAAAGGAGAAATGTTCTCTTTTTTGTTATGTCAAACGTTAGGCTTTTTTTTAAAAAAAAGTGTAAATGTTTAGATTAAACTTTAGGTTAATGTCAGGTTAATAACAACAACAACAACAACAACAACAACAACAACAACAACAACAACAACAACAACAGAGTTGGAAGGGACCTTGGAGGTCTTCTAGTCCAACCCCCTGCTAAGGCAGGAAACCCTACACTACTTTAGACAAATGGTTGGCCAACATCTTCTTAAAAACTTCCAGTGTTGGAGCATTCACAACTTCTGCAGGCAAGCTGTTCCACTGATTAATTGTTAATTTATGTTAAACTTCAGTTAAACGTGCTTTGCTTTTTAAAGGGGTTTTGCTTAGACCTAAGATAGGGTTCAGCAATTCATGGCTCTGGAGTCGCATGTGGCTCTTTCATCCCTCTGCTGCGGCTCCTTGTCGCTCAAAATATGCGTCACAACTGTCAATGTATGACACCCAGCGACGTGCAATTTATTAAGCTTTTTGACCCCTGCTAGGCCAACCATGGATAAATCCAAGAAAAGAAAAGTTTCAGAAGAAAACAGAATCTTTAATTCAACTATATATGCTAGTTTTGTGGCCGCTCAGGAAATAGTCAGGCAGGGGAAGAGTTTTGTGGCTCCCGGTGTTTTCTTTTCTGTGGTAAAAGGGTCAAAATGGCTCTCTGAGTGTTTAAGTTTGCCGACCCCTGAGCTAAGAGTTGATACAGAAAACCTGAGTTTTATATATGTTGATTAATGTTAATGTTTTAGAGATCGGTTTGCCATAGAATATGGAGAAGGTGTTACTTATTTGATTTGCTTATTACTAAGAGATCGCTTGTGGGGTGAAGGGTTTCATATTTTTTAATTAAGAGGTGATAAACAGCTCACCAGATGGATACATAATTGGCTGACAAATCATACTCAAAGTGTAGTCCTTAATGGGTCTACATCTACATGGAGAGAAGTAAGCAGTGAGGTACCACAAGGTTCTGTCTTAGGGCCAGTACTCTTCAATATCTTCATAAATGCCTTAGATGAGGGAATAGAAGAGGAACTTACCAAATTTGTGGATGATACTAAGCTGGCAGGAATAGCTAACACCCTAGAAGATAGGCTCAAAATCCAGATGGATCTTGACAGACCTGAACACTGGGCCCTATCTAACAAAATGAAATTCAAAGTAGAGAAAAGTAAAGTCTTACACTTAGGCAAGAAAAACCAAAAGTATAGACATATAGACTGAGTGAAACCAGGCTTAATAGCAGTAAATGGGAGAGGGATCTTGGAGTCTTAGTGGACAACCAATTAAATATGAGCCAGTAGTGTGCGGCGGCAGCAAAAAAAGCCAGTGCAATCCTAAACTGCATTAGCAGAGGGATACAATCAAGATCAAGTGAGGTACTAATACCACTCTATAAAGCCTTGGTAAGGCCACACCTAGAATACTGCATCCAGTTTTGGTCACCACACTATAAAAAAGATATTGAGACTCTTGAAAATGTGCAGAAAAGAGAAACCAGGATGATTAGGGGACTGGAGATTAAAACATATGATGAATGGTTGCAGGAACTGGGCATGGCTAGTCTAGTGAAGAGAAGGACCAGAGGAGACATGATAGGAATGTTCCAATATTTGAGGGGCTGCCAAAGAGAGGAGGGGGTCAAGCTATTTTCCAAGGCACCCAAAGGCCAGACAAGGAATAATGGATGGAAACTGATCAAGGAGAGATTCAACCTAGAAATAAGGAGAAATTTTCTGACAGTGAGAACAATCGAGCAATGGAACAGAAGTTGCCTTCAAAAGTTGTGGGAGCTTCATCACTGGAAGCTTTCAAGAAGAGATTGGACTGCCATTTGTCAGAAATGATGTAGGATCTCCTGCTTGGACTAGATGACCTTCAAGGCCCCGTCCAACTCTGTTAATTCAATCTAATCTAATCTAATCTAATCTAATCTAATCTAATCTAATCTAACCTAACCTAACCTAACCTAACCTAACCTAACCTAACCTAACCTAACCTAACCTAACCTAACCTAACCTAACCTAACCTAACCCAATCCAATCCAATCTAATCTAATCTAATCTAATCTAGAGATTATGGGAGCTGGAGTTGGGTGCATTGGAAAGGAACCAGGGCAGGCAAAAGAAACATCATTATCCAGCTCCTCATATAAATTGGCAAGGAAGGCATCATTTTGATCAATCCCTTAAAATGATGACATAAAACCCCAGACTTTCATTCTTTGATATCAGAATGGCATTGGGGGTACAGAGCAAGGATGAGCTAGCTACAGGGGCATTTCAATCTCTGGTAGGTATTATCTGGACTTTTGAGTCCTGCCATTTCAGCCAAGATAATCTTAACAGAAAGACAGGTACATACAGAATGAACAGTAATCATTTGCTGATACAGATAGTCCTCGACTTACGACCACAAATTTCTGGTCTAAGTGAGACAGTTGTTAAATGGATTTTGCCCCATTTTATGACCTTTCTTGCCACCATTGTTAAGTGAATCACTGCAGTTGTTCAGTTACTAACATGGTTGTTAATTGAACCTGGCTTCCCTATTGACTCTGCTTGCCAGAAGGTTGCAAAAGGGGAATCACGTGACCCCGGGACACTGCAACCGTCATAAATGTGAGTCAGTTGCCAAGCATCCGAATTTTGATCATGTGACTTGGGGTGCTGCAACGTTTCAGTAACATGGTAAGTTTGAACAGACACTAAATGAAGTGTTGTAGGTCGAGAACCAATCTGTACTAGCCCTGCTGGGTTCTGACTTGGCCCTTTTTTTCCCTTTCATGTTCCCACCCACTCCTCCTCCTTCTCCTCCTCCTCCTCCTCTTCCTCTGCTATTTTTAGCTGGACCAAAATAAATGTGAGTCAGTTGCCAAGCATCCGAATTTTAATTATGTGACCTTGGCATGCTACAACGGTCGTAAGTGGGAAAAACGGTTATAAGTCATTTTTCTCAGTGCCGTTGTAACTTTGAACGGGCACTAAATGAACTGTTGCAAGTTGAGGATTACCTGTGTTTGGGAAATTAAAGGCTGTACCCTAGGGCTGATCAGAAATTGTAGTCCAACAGTCCTAGGGTGTTCTGGATTTTCTTAAAAAAAAACCAAGTATCTATGTTAACTGTTGCTGCAAAAATTTCCCTCCTTTCCTGTAATCATAAAAGGATATTAGCTGTTGTATGCTTAAGTCAGTGTGTTGTATCTGTGAGTACATAATTCTGTAAATCTGTAATATACAGTGCATAGTTCTGTGTGGTCCCATCATTTTATACCAGATTCTCCCCCAAACATTTGCCATTAAATAAACTGTGATTAAAAATGTCATAAACATTTTCCTAACATGTGGAATGTTGGATATGAATTTCAGCTATTTCCAAATGAATAAACAATTGTCCATTGGATGTTGGAGAATAAGCAGAAGCTTCTAAGCAGAATACATACAGGCATATTTTGCACAAACCCACACAGAACATCAAAAGCATTGCAAATATTACCCTCATAATAACAACTTACTGTTATGTCTTCCAAAATAAATCACATTGAATTCCCTTAGTTTATTACCATTGGATTCCGTGGCATTGAATTGTAGGTATACAAAGAATTGCTATAGGAAGAAAATTGGGTCAGAGGAGCCATTCAAAGGCCACGAATCCATCCAAATGAATAAACATTTGATTGGATTTAGGCGCCATAGGTATCCTGTACAAATCATGATCACATTGTATTCATCATGCCATCACTCAAAGGAGGAAGATGATGTTCGTCCATTATGTTCGAAGAGGACCTTCACATCTATCAAATCGGGTGGGGGGGATGTCAAGACTTGCGCGTGAATTGGATTAAAGTGAGGGAGAGGTGCGCATAGTCAGCCTCACTCTCTCTTCCCAGATTCCATCTTGCTCCAAATAGCAGGACAAGAGTCGAGACAGTTGGAGATGGGCTGGGCGCAGTGGTTGACCAGGGCGTCTTTCATGTCTTGCCGTGCTCTTAGCATACCACATTGCTTGCAGAGACCGCCTTCATGACTGTTGACCTATTCTAGTAGATTTCATCCGCTCAGTCCGCCGGAATCTGTCTTCACATGCTCGGGATAGACAAGTCCCTATCTCACCGAAGGTCGATGACCCAAGGGCTACTCTCAACCTGGTTTGGCCAGCCTGTCGAGGCTGTTGCCCGGGGTGTGGCCGCTGCGCATGCTACAGCTGCTAGGAGCCACAGGTGAGAGCTGAGTGACAGGTGGGGGGCCAAAGGTGAACGAGCTGCCCTAAAAGCTGCCCTAGAATGAGCTGCCGTAAAAGGACATGACATGCCCCTACACCAGAGGTGTTACCCCTCCCTGAGCACCCCATACATTAAGACATGGCTCTTCCTGCAGGCAGGGTTTTGGCTGCCCATTGGTCTCCGGGTACAATTCAAGGTGTTGATTATCATCTTTAAAGCCCTACATGGCTTAGGACCAGGTTACCTCCGGGACTGCATTCTACCTCATACTTCCCTCCGACCGGTCAGGTCCCACAGAGTGGGCCTCCTCCGGGTCCCATCAGCCAAACAGTGCCCACTGGCGGGCCCTAGGGGGAGGGCCTTCTCTGTAGGGGCCCCTGTTCTCTGGAACCAACTTCCCCCAGAGATCTGAATCATCCCCACCTTGCTGGCCTTCCGAAAAGCCATTAAGACATGGCTCTTCCTGCAGGTGGGGTTCTGAGACAATTTTACATCTGAGGTCTCCCCCATGTATGCATGGTGTTGTATGTCTTTTTTTAAACTTTTTAAAAATTGCTTTTAATGATTTTATTGTTTGGTGTTCTTTAAAATGCTGTACGCCGCCCTGAGTCCTTAGGGAGTAGGGCGGCATAGAAGAATTCCCAAATAAATAAATACACCCCATGGATGATGATAGAACAAGAAGCAATGGATAGAGAACCAACCTAGAACGAAGGATAAATTTCCTGACAGAACAATTGATCAGTGGAATGATTTGCCTCCAGAAGTTGGGGATGGTCCAACACTGGAGGTTTTTAAGAAGAGATCTGACAACCATTTGTCTGACATGTATAGTCTAACAAAATAATTAGGGTGATATGATAGCAATCTTCCGGTATTGAGAGCCTGTCACAGAGAAGATGGGGTCACCTATTCTCCAAAGCACCTGAGGACAGGAGAAAAAGTAACGAGTGGATAATCATTAAAGAAAAATCCATCCTAGAACTAAGAAATGTTTTGACAATGAAAACAACAAGTCAGTGGAACACCTTCTCTCTGGAAATTTAGGAGCTCCATCACTGGAAGTTTTCAAAAAGATATTGGATGGCCATTTGTCTGAAATGGAATAGGGTCTCCTGCCTGAGCGGGGGGTTGGAGTAGAAGACCTCCAAGATCCCTTCCAAACCTATTATTCCATGTTCTATGTTCTAACATTATGAGCATTACAGGACTTTTGTAAGGCTGCAGTGTTTCCCTCTCCCACACTCCGTGACTTCTGCAGCTATCTTTGCCACAACAACTTACCATGTCTAAGACATCTTTACGTGACTCCACATACGTGACTCCACATAGAAGTCAAGATGCCTTTTTGAGTGGAGAATCAAGACCCTGAGCAGGCAGGTAAAAGAGAAGCACATTTTGCGCTTTCTGGGAGAATGGTACATTTATAAGAGATTGGACAAATGGACAACCATTCGTCTGAAATTGCATAGGGTCTCCTGCTTGAGCAGGGGGTTGGACTAGAAGACCTCCAAGGTCCCTTCCAACTTCGCTATTCTATTAAAGGATGTCATTGGCATCCTTTGTGTGATGATGTCATGACACATATGACATCACTTCCTCTGAGTGCCCATCCATAAGTGTCTACACTAGATCCATGTTTGGTTTGACACAGCTTCTTCTTACCTTAACTCTCAGGCTGAGGTCTAACCCTTTGCATGATCCTTTAGATAGGATGTCAAGCCATCCTTTGATCCTTTGCTTCTGAATGTAGAGCAGAATAACAGAATAACAGGAAGGGACCTTGGAGGTCTTCTAGTCCAACCTCCTGCTCAGGCAGGAAAGCCTACATCACTTCAGACAAATGGTTGTCCAACCTTTTCTTAAAAATATCCAGTGTTGGAGTATTCACAACTTCTGGAGGCAGTTTGTTCCACTGATTAATTGTTCTGTCAGGAAATATCTCCTTATTTCTAGATTGCTTCTCACTTTGGTTATTTTCCAAATATTCTCTCTTGTCTTGCCTTTTGGTGCTTTGGAAAATAGTTTGACCTCCTCATCTTTGTAGGAGTCCCTCAAATATTGGAACACTGCTATGATGTCACCCCTAGTCCTTCTTTTCATTAAACTAAACATACCCCATTCCTGCAACCATTCTTCATATTTTTTAGCCTCCAGTCCCCTAATTTTAGGGGATTAGAATAATAGGGTTGGAAGAGACCTGGGAGGCAGGGGTGGGTTCTAACTTACCTCATCGCCGGTTCGCTTCTTCCCGCGCTGCGTGGCTGCGCGCATGCTTCGCAATGCCGGAAATGTGCAAATTTTTTTTTAAAAAAGCCAAAAACAAGATGGCGGCGCATGTGCAATGCCAGAAACTCGGCTTCTGCGCATGCGCAGAAGAAAAAATCAGCAAAAAATCCCTCCCCAAAAAATCCCCCTTCCCAAAAAATTCCAAAAAAGAGATGGTGGCGTCCACGGACCGGCACCGACAGAACCGGCTCCGTGACATCACCAGCGGTTTGCTACTGGTTCTATAGAACCGGGAGGAACCCACCTCTGCTGGGAGGCCTTCTAGTCCAACCCCCTGCTGAAGCAAGAGACCCTATACCATTCTAGTCAAATGATTGTCCAATCTCTTATTTGAAACATCCACTGATGGAGTACCCACAACTTCTGGAGGCAAGTTGTTCCACTTATTAATTGTTCTCACTGTTAGGAAATTCCTCCTTAGTTCTAGGTTGGTTCTCTCCTTGATTAGTTTCCATCTGTTGTTTCTTAACCTGCCTTCCGGTGCTTTGGAGAATAGGTTAACTCCAGGGGCGGGTTCTTAATTTTTTTACTACCACTTTGTGGGCATGGCTTATTTTGTGGGTGTGGCTTGTCAGCCATGTGACCAGGTGGGCGTGGCTTCTTGGACTGCTGAAGGGAGGAGAACTGAGATAGGTCCTGCTGCCCATTCCCCCTCCCCTCAGCAGCTCGAGAAGCCTCAAACGTGCAAAAATGCCTAGGATCATCACCGCATGTTCGTGGCTTCTTGGGACTGCTGAAGGGAGGGGAATGGAGATAGCTCCTGCCACCCGTTCTTTCAGCATCTCACGCGCTCCCTCAGCCATACTCCCCTGCTTGGACTCACTGTGGGGTAGGAAGGCAGAGCATGCACAGTGCCGGAAACTCGGTTTCTGGGCATGCGCAGAAGAAAATTTAAAAAAATTATTTTTTTAAAAAAATGGTGGCGCCCAGGCACCGGCAACCGACCGCACCGGTACTGTGACATCACCAGCGGGCCGCTACCGGTGCTATAGAGTGGACCGCACTGGTAGGAACCCACCACTGGTTAACTCCCTCTTCTTTGTGGCAGCCTCTCAAATATTAGAATATTGCTATAATGTGACCCCAGTCTTTGTTTTAATTAAACTAGACATACCCAATTCCTGCAGCCATTGTTCATATGTTTTAGCCTCCAGTCCCCTAATCATCTTTCTTGGTCTTCTCTGCACTTTTTCCAAAGTCTCAACATCTTTTTTATATCGTGGCGACCAAAAAACCCTTGCAAAGGAAGATGCAGCTTGTCAAAGAGATATTTCCAGTAGGCGTAGCTTGGGTTCAAGAGGAGGAAATTGAAAATAGCAGCTCTTTTACCCAGCGATAATCTGAGGTCTTTGATCCATTGTCTCAAAATGTTCCAAAGAGTTCAATGTTTCCTTGCTCAGTCATGATAACAAGCGTTTTAGCTGGGAAAAGAGAGAAATCGGAGAGCCGTATTTATTTTTCCGTGGGTACATATCAAGATGGAGGAACTGCCATGGTGGCAGTCATGAGCAGACTTAGCTTTTCCTTTATAGAAAATCCTGAGTTGGTGATTTGAGTCATTCTGCTTTTGAAATAATGCAGGCAGCTTCTGTCTAGGAAAACCCAAAGCTTGGGTAATGTCTAAATGCCTCTTTTGTTATGCTTCCTGGAAGATGTGGCGGGGTCTAAAACAAGGATAGCAACATGCTGTTTGTCGGCCTCAGTACCCCCGATTGATTCTTCCCGTGGTGCCCACGGGATTCCCTATCTGATTTTTTAAAAGATGCCTTAGTTTGTTTTTTACTTTAAAAAAATTAATCCTAATCCCATTCAAAGCAAAATGCAAACGTTACTGTTGTATTGTCATAATGTTTTTGGATGCTGCAGAGAGCCTACAGGGATGATTAGAGATGTAAAATTTCCGGAAATTTTGAAGCTCGGAAAAAACCCCGGTTTTTTTCCCGTTTTTTTCCGGGGGGGAAACGGAAATTTTCGGAAAAATTGAAAAAAATGCTACATTAGCACTTTTTTGTCTTTTTAAGATTGGAAGTCATTCTGTTACTTTAGGAACATAAAATATGACTATGGACAATTTGACTTGGCATAAAATTATCACAACTAGCATATTAAAAATATAGTGTAGCCAATTATCACAAACAGAATTTACTTTTTAATAATATTTATTTGTAACAAAAGGAGCAACAATCTCCTGAACTGCTTACTAGTTTACTTTCAGGTCCTTTTTGTTGCTCTGTATTTTCTTCCAATGCTTTTGAGGCCTAGTGAAGAGGACAGAACAAACCAAACACACCCACTAACATGCAAAAGCAAAACTGAAACCTTTTTCTTGCTACAATAGCAGCACCTCCTAAAGGAAGAAATGCATACTGTTCTTGCATTGGAGGGTTCAGTTTGTTACCTAGGACTTGCTTGTCCTCACTCAGTGCACAGAAATTAGAATAATCTGATATCATACATTTTTTTAGAAATGATTTGGAAAATATTTGAACACCCTCTCTTAAATTATTTTATTCATCATGTTAAAATAAAATATTCCACAATGTTGTTTTTTTCTTTTTTCAATTTTTCCAATTTTTTTGGAAAAAAACAAAAAAGTCTTCAGGAAAAAAATGGGGAAAAACAGATTTCCCCCCGAATTTTTCTGGGTTTTTTCCGGGCCTTCACATCTCTAGGGATGATAGCATCCAGGAGGCTAACTTGTCTTCTAGGAAATGTCCCAAAGGTGCTTTTTCAAGAGGCAACTGGTTTTTCTTTGAAGACGTTTCGCTTCTCATCCAAGAAACGTCTAGAACTGTGATGGCGAACCTGTGGCACGCGTGCCCAAAGTGGTACGCGAAGCCATGTCGCCCAGCACGCGTGGCCTTGCCTGTTTGTCTTCTGGTTTTCTGGCGTGCATATGCGAGCGACGATCAGCTGTCCTTCGTGCACATGGCAATACCGAAAACCGGTGTGCGCATGTGCATCAGCCAGCTGATTGTTGGATGCGCAATGTGCGCTAGAACCTGGAAGTTCGGCTTTTCCGGAGCGCGATCCCTTCATGCGTGTGGCAGTGCCGAAAACCAGCCTGTGCATGCGCCGGCTGATTGTCGGGCGTGCATGCACACTAGAACCCGGAAGTTAGGCTTTTCCGGAGCGCAGCCCCGACGGCGCGTGCGACGTTTCCGGACAACCTTTTCGGCACTCAGTGCCGTAAAGGTTCACCATCACTGGTCTAGAAAATGCTTGTTTTCTGCAGGTCACACCCCCAGGCAACCATTTTGTAAGTGTGCCCACCTCTTGTTCTCAGAATTCCATGGCCTCCCCCCCCCCAACTCTTTGTCCATCCATCCCAGAAGAAACGCTCTGGTCTCAGTCGTATATTGAATTAAAACAGTAGGCTAGAAAGCAGGAGATCATGAATTCAAATCACCCCTTAGTTATGAAAGCCGGCTGGGTGACTTTGGGCCAGTCACTCTTCCTCAGTGCAACCCGCCTCACAGGGTTGTTGCTGGGGGGAAAATATGAGGAGGAAGGTGTTTTGGATATGTTCGCTGCCCTGAGTTATTTGTAAAAATAATAACGGCAGGATAAAAACAATCCATTGCTTCTTGTCCTGCCTTCAGGTGCTTCAGAGAATAGGTTGACCCCCTCTTCTTTGTGGCCGTCCCTCAAATATTGGAACCCAACTGTCCTGAGATCTGCATGGATTCAACTTATGTCTGCTAACAGTTTAACCAGAGCAGAAACTGGCCTAAATAAAAGCACATCAGTGATTCACAGTCAGAGCTAGATTAGTCTACTGGTTAAGGCATTGGACTAGAAACCAGGAGACCATGATTTCTTATCCCTCCTTAGCCATGAAAACTGGCTAGGTCAGTGATGGCGAACCGATGGCACGCGTGCCACAGGTGACACGCGGAGCCATATCTGCCGGCACGTGAGCCATTGCCTAGCTCAGCTCCAGCGCGCATGTGCGTGCCGGCCAGCTGATTTTTGGCTCGCACGGAGGCTCTGGGAGGGCGTTTTCAGCTTCCGGAGGGCCTCCGGGGGGACGGGGGAGGGCATTTTTGCCCTCCCCAGGCTCCAGGGAAGCCTCTGGAGCCTGGGGAGGACGAAAAATGGGCCTACTGGGCCCACCAGAAATTGGGAAATGGGCCATTTCCGGCCTCCAGAGGGCCTCCGGGGGGCAGGGGAGGCATTGAATTATGGGTGTGGGCACTCACACATGTGTGATAGCGTGCACGCATGCACTTTCGGCACCCGAGGAAAAAAAGTTCGCCATCACTGGGCTAGGTGATCACCAGGAGACTGTGAATTCTAGGCACAAAATCCGACTGGGTGGCTTTGGACCAATCACTCTCCCACTGTCCAATCCACATCACAGGGTTGTTGTTGTGGGGAAAATAGGAGGAAGAAGCAGTGGTGAAATCCAATTTTTTTTACTACCGGTTCTGTGGGCGTGGCATGGCTTGGTGGCCATGGCTTGGTGGGTGTGGCAGGGGAAGGATATTGCAAAATCTCCATTCCCACCCCATTCTGGGGCCAGCCAGAGGTGGTATATGCCGGTTCTCCAAACTACTCAAAATTCCCGCTACCGGTTCTCCAGAACCTGTCAGAACCTGCTGGGTTTCACCCCTGGGAAGAAGGAATATTAGGTATGTACATCACCTTGAGTTGTTTATAGAGCAACAAAGATGATTAGGGGACTGGAGGCTAAAACATATGAAGAACGGTTGCAGGAACTGGGTATGTCTAGTTTAATGAAAAGAAGGACTAGGGGTGAAATGATAGCAGTGTTCCAATATCTCAGGGGTTGCCACAAAGAAGAGGGAGTCAAACTATTCTCCAAAGCACCTGAGTGTAGAACAAGAAGCAATGGGTGGAAACTAATCAAGGAGAGAAGCAATTTAAAACTAAGGAGAAATTTCCTGACAGTGAGAACAATTAATCAGTTGAACAGCTTGCCTCCAGAAGTTGTGAATGCTCCAACTCTGGAAGTTTTTAAGAAGATGTGGGATAACCATTTGTCTGGTGTAGGGTTTCCTGCGTAAGCAGGGGGTTGGACTAGAAGACCTCCAAGGTCCCTTCCAACTCTGTTATTCTATTCTATTCTATTCTATTCTATTCTATTCTATTCTATTCTATTCTATTCTATTCTATTCTATATTATTCTATTCTATTCTATATAAAAAAATAAAGGCAGAATATAAATTAAATAAATAAGTAAATAAATCTTGGCAAACCTAATCTTCTACTTGTATTTTCTAGTAAGATAACTATCTGCATCCAAAGAAGTTGGATCTTCTAAGGATCATACTCAACAATGTAAGAACTCTGACAGAGAATTTTCAAGATTTTGGTCCTGAAACCGGCAACGCTACAAATGTCCTGTGCATTTCTGCAACCATTCTTATTACACCAGATAGGCTATAAATTGTGTTTGCTTTTTCGTCCAAGGATGTGAAGGACTGGTTGTTTCATTTAGTTTACTTATGAGGAGGCCAAAGGTGCTTTTTCAAAAGGCAACTGGATTTTTCTTTGTTTTTTTTTCCTTGAAGACTTTTCGCTTCTCATCCAAGAAACTTTTTCGGTTCTGACTTCAGTTCTTCAATCAGAACCGAAGAAGCTTCTTGGATGAGAAGCGAAATGCCTTCAAGGAAAAAAACCCAAAGAAAAGTCCAGTTGCCTTTTTCAAAAACCACCTTTGAAAAAACACCTTTGGGACAACCATGACCTGGATGACTGAGAATATCCATAGAGAGTTTGGAGTTTAATGGGGCAGGTCTTCAATTGTGCGATTGTGGCCATCAGCTTGATGTTTTTGACTCTACAGCAGAGGTGGGTTCCTCCTGGTTCGCACCGGTTCGCCTGAACTGGTAGCAAACAGCTGGTGACATCATGGAGCCGGTTCTGTTGGTGCCGGTCCGTGGATGCCACCATCTTTTTGGGGGGAATTTTTTTGGGGATTATTTTTTGGGGGGATTTTTTTGCTGATTTTTTTTCTTTTGTGCATGTGCAGAAGCCGAGTCCCCGACACTGCGCATGCGCCGCCATCTTGTTTTCAGCTTTTTCTTTTTGGAATTTTTTTGTGAATTTTTGGCACTGCGCAGCCATGCGGCGCGGGAGGAAGCAAACCGGCGGCAAGGTAAGTTAGAACCCACCCTTACTCTACACACAATATTCTAAGCCAAAAAGACACTCGATCAAGATGAAAACTAACCTCGCAAACACTAGATCTTTCACTGACTGGGTTAAAATGTGTTGTGGGAACACAGCCAACAACATCTGTCAATGCCAGTTGTTGGATGGAGATTCCAAGCAGCAAGAGGATCTGTTCTTGGTTTTCTGCTTTTCCAGGGAGATCTGACTGCCTTTGCTATTATTTTAAGCATATTAGTGAATTCTAGGATTGATAATACATATTTGCGTGGCTCTTCCAGGCCGCCCCTCTAGGGAAAAATTCTGTCTTGACATTTTGCATTGCTATCTCTTTAGCCTTCAAATCCCCCCTGTGTCATGCCAAAAGGCATAAACCCACAAGCCTGTTCATGCTCCTTATAAAAACAGATATAAAATATTTTAATCAGAGGTCTCGCCCCTCACCTCTTACTTAATTTGAGGTTAACTTAAGACTATCTTTCTTTCTCTTAGCCTCTGTTTTAAAATAGATTTGCAGAGACAGGCTGAGACGCTCCTAGACTTAAAATAAAAATAAAAATGGCTTTCTTTCCCTTAACTTCTCCTTTTTTACTAGGTTCTGATTATTTTTATATGCTCGTTTCTTTCCCAAAACAGCTATGGTGTTTTTTTTTTTAATGCGAGAAAACAGTTGAGCAGAGTTTTGCAGTGTTCTTATAATCTTCCCCCCCATTATTTTTGGAGGAAGGTTGGATTAACTCAGGATTTAGTTCAAGTTTAATCTCTCCAGCTGTTTAGTAAACAATCTCCCAATTTATCTGCAGACATTTTACTTTACATTATAAAATTTCAATCAAAATTCCTTGAGGCAGTCTTTGGTCTCCTTTCTCTGTAATCTTTAAACCCTAAGTAAACTCAACTTTAACCTCAGCTGGCTGGCTTTCCCGGTCAGCTGCCATGAAGCTCTAAAGGTGATTGGCACCAAAATGTCAGATTGAAGACTTGAACTCAGAACTATACTTCAAGTGAGAACTTCTGCAAGGTCGTATCAAGGATCAAAGCTAACAAAGGAAAACATTTGTAGCTCAGGGTTGAAATAAGGGGTCCTTGGTGCTCTCTGAGCTTGGTGGGTTTTTTTTTGCAGACATTTCATTACCAAACGAGGTAACATTATCAGGGCTAGAAGAGAGGAGGAGGGGGAGGAGGAAGAAGACCCCTCAGGATCAAAGCTGCTAGAACTGGGTTTGGCAACTGACAGCCAAAAGGCTGAATTTTAATTTTATTCAAATTATTTAAAACGTTAGTACAGTCACCATGTTTATCTCTGGGTGGATTACAACCTCAAAATACAGGTAGTCCTCAACTTACAGCCACAATTGAGCCCAAAATCTCTATTGCTAAATGAGACATTTGTTAAAGTCAGTTTTACTCCATTTTACAACTGTTCTTGCCGCAGTTAGCTGAATCACTGCAGTTGTTAAGTTAGTAACACGGTTGTTAAGTGAATCTGGCTTCCTCATTGACTTTGCTTGTCAGAAGGTCGCAAAAGGGGATCAATGACCTTCGGGACTGTCACGATGTGAATAATTGCCAGTTGTGCAACTCTACTGTTTTCTAGGTTTACTGTAATTTCTAATCAAGCAGACATGTGATATGTTTTACTACGCATGTGTGCATTCCAGGAGTTTTGTCTACTCCCACTTCCCTTCTTCTTCGATGCCTGCCCGAAGGCAGACGTGAATTCATTAGCTGAGAAGATGTAGCTTATTAAGGGTTTATTCTTTTGTTACTTTTTTACCGAAATAAATATTTTGTTAATTAGATTTGAATCTCGGTTTTATTTTCTAAGTACGAATGACTTCAAGGAAGCAAGATCCTAAGATCGCCTCTTGGTAGGAAAATTCCTATCTGACAGGGACACAGCAACGGTCATAAATAGGAGTCAGTTGCTAGGTGTTTGAATTTTGAATGGGGGTGCCGCAGCAGTTATAAATGTGAAAAACAGTCATAAGTCACTATTTTCACCGCTGTAGCAACGTTGAATGGTCACTAAATGAACTGTTGCAAGTTGAGGACTACCTGTAAAACAATATACAGATAGACCTTGACTTGCAACCATTTGTTCAGTGACTGTTTGAAGTTACAACAGCACTGCAAAATGACTTGCAGCAGTTTTTCATATTTACAAAGGTTGCAGCAACCTCGTGGTCACATGATCAAAATTTGGGCACTTGGCAACTGGCATGTATTTAGGACAGTGCAGTAACCCAGGGTCATGTGATCACCTTTTGCAACCTTTTGACAAGTAAAGTTAATGGGGAAGCCAGATTCACTTAATAACCATGTTAGTCACTGAACAACTGTAGAGATTCGCTTAGCAACTGTAGCGAGGAAGGTCGTAAAATGGAGCAAATTTCACTTAACAACTATCTTGCTTAGGGTAACAGAAATGTTGGGCTCAAGTGTGGTCGTACATTGAGGGCTACCTGTACTAGAATGGTACCTTCACTGTATGTTCAAATATCCAAGCAAACAATGCACAGAAAAAGCTTAAGAAACCCTTATTTTGGTCAGTTTTCAAAGGGTGCGGCTATAGCAATAGCACTTAGACTTATATACCGCTTCACAGTGCTTTACAGCCCTCTCTAAGCGGTTTACAGAGTTCAGCCTATTGCCCCCAACAATCTGGCTCCTCATTTTACCCACCTCGGAAGGATGGAAGGCTGAGTCAACCTTGAGCCGGTGAGATTTGAACTGCTGAACTGCTGAACTAGCAATTAGCTGAAGGTCGCAGTGCTGCTTTTAACCACTGCGCCACCTGGGCTCCTATCTCGCTATTCACTAATGAGAGAAATGGTTTAGGTTACGAGTTTCCTGCTTGAGCAGGAGGTTGGACCAGAACAGAACAGAACAGCAACGGCAACGGCAACGGCAACAGCAACAGCAACAGAATAGAATAGAATAGAATAGAATAGAATGGAATAGAAATAGAATGGAATAGAATGGAATGGAATGGAATGGAATGGAATGGAATGGAATGGAATAGAATAGAATAGAATGGAATAGAATAGAATAGAATAGAATAGAATAGAATAGAATAGAATAGAATAGAATAGAAACAGGAACAGGAACAGGAACAGGAACAGGAACAGGAACAGGAACAGGAACAGAACAGAACAGAATAGGAACAGAACAGAACAGTAGAATAGAATAGAATAAGAACAGAACAGAACAGAACAGAACAGAACAGAACAGAACAGAACAGAATAGAATAGAATAGAATAGAATAGAATGGAATAGAATAGAAACAGGAACAGGAACAGGAACAGGAACAGGAACAGAACAGAACAGAATAGGAACAGAACAGAACAGTAGAATAGAATAGAATAAGAACAGAACAGAACAGAACAGAACAGAACAGAACAGAACAGAACAGAATAGAATAGAATAGAATAGAATAGAATGGAATAGAATAGAAACAGGAACAGGAACAGGAACAGCAACAGCAACAGCAACAGAATAGAATAGAATAGAATGGAATAGAATAGAAACAGGAACAGGAACAGGAACAGGAACAGGAACAGAACAGAACAGAATAGGAACAGAACAGAACAGTAGAATAGAATAGAATAAGAATAGAACAGAACAGAACAGAACAGAACAGAACAGAACAGAACAGAATAGAATAGAATAGAATAGAATAGAACAGGAACAGGAACAGGAACAGGAACAGGAACAGGAACAGAACAAAATAGGAATAGAACAGAACAAGAACATAATAGAACAGGAACAGGAACAGGAACAGGAACAGGAACAGAACAGAACAGAATTCTTTATTGGCCAAGTGTGATCAGACACACTGGGAACCTGTCTCCGGTAAGACCTCCAAAGTCCCTTCCAACTCCGTTATTCTATTAAAGGAAGGGGACCTAACGTTGAGATGAAACTCTTTATCTCTTGCAGGTCCCTAAAGTCCAATTCTTTTCCATTCCCAAGAAGGAAATAGAACATAAGCCCCAAAGCGTGGGATCTTTAAGCATCTCCAGATTCCCCCCCCCCCAACCTCACCTTGTAAGTGCCAGAAACGGCTGGCCACATTTCTCCCATGGCGCCTACCAATTCTGCTCCTTAAACCTCCCTGGGTTATCACAGCTGGAAGGGGCTCCTGTTGTTGGTGCCTGTTGGTTGTCAACAAGGCAGCTTATCTTCTGAAAACATTTACTTAACCCTTTGTCTTGTAGCCCCCATGGAACAGGGGCGGGGAGGGTGGAGTTGGTGAAGGACCAGATTGTTGGGCTGAAGAACAATCTCTGAGGAACGGTAAGATTTTAGGGGTGGAATAAAAACCTAGTAAAATGGAGCAAAAAAAACCAACCCCATTTCTAAACAGCAGTTATGAAATAACTCCGTTGGAAAAACAAGAGGTTTTTTAAAAGATGAAATTCTGTAGATTTAGAATGTCTGTGGAAATTCTCACTCACTCAAATCAGGTTTGTCCCAAAAGTGCTTCTCCAAAAGGCGACTGGGCTTTCTGGTTTTCGTTTTCCCCTTGAAAAAACTTCCGAAGAAACTTCTGGAATCGAGAGGCAAAATGTTTTTAAGCAAAAACAACAACAAGAATCAGAAAGTCCAGTTGCTTTTTGGAAAAAGACCTTTGGGATATAGATTTAGAAGTTTTGTTCTTTTTCCTGGAAGCCTTGATTGCACACAGAAATTTATTTCAGGTAGTCCTTGACTTACAACCGTTGGTTTAGTGACAACGTTCAAAGTTACAACGGCCCTGAAAAACAGTGACTTATGACCATTTTTCATACTTACGACAGATCATCATTCAGACTTCAAAGGAGAATAGCCCAGGGTTGAAATGTGGGATCCTCGTTGCTCTCTGAGCTCGCTTGTTTTCTTGCAGACATTTCATTACCCAACTAGGTAGCATCATCAGTGCTAGTAAAGAGTACTGTATAAATATAAATTAATGTAAATAAACAAATGAAATAAATCGCTATCTATTTACATTCTGGTGTCTTGCCTGTCTATGTTGATGGGGGACGGTCTTAGAGATTATTGGGTTGGGCTGTTTATTGATGGCCCTTTGGCAGTTTCTTTATTGGGGCATTGTTTACTTGATTGTTGGTCTGAAGGTAACAACTTTCACTTTGACACCTTTTCTGATACACACAAAATGACTACAGATAACTGCATCATTGTGAACTCTGCTTGGCATAACAAATGAGTTTGAGAAGGGCAAATACATGTAGTCCTCAACTTACAACAGTTTATTTAGTGACTGTTCAAAGTTACGACGGCACTGAAAAAAGTTGACTTATGACCATTCTTCACACTTATGACCATTGCAGAATCCCCGTTGTCACATGATCAAAATTCAGACGCTTGGGAACTGGCATGTATTTATGACGGTTGTACCCTCCCTGTCACGGTGTGAATATTGTCAGTTGAGAGCCTATGCAGGGTGATGCACCCCTATCCTAATATGATGGTTTATTCCAATACAAGCAGAACACGTGATATGATGTGTACGCATGTCTACATTCCTAAGCCACCATTAATTATACTTCTGCCTTAGCTCTTGACGGTCGTGTTTCTTAGAAAAGATGTAATTATTCAGGATTTATTGTTTTTGTACTGAAATAAATATTTTCTATTAGATTTTAATCTCGGTTTTATTTCTAATTGTCTGAATTCCAAGTAAGATCCAAACGTCGCCTCTATGAGATTTTATGGTAGCATGGTAGCAATCGGACGGAGAGAATTTTATCTCAAGTTAACACTCCCGGTATCCCATGTCATCACTATTTGTAACCTTCCCAGCTGGCTTTGAATAAGCAAAATCAATAAGGGAAACCAGATTCATTTAATGACTGATCTTACACAAATTAGGGCAAGACCATGTATATCTCCGTTCTGCTGTAAAATCTAAGATTCCTGCTTTGGCGTCTCTGTCTCTGTCTCTGTCTCTGTCTCTGTCTCTGTCTCTGTCTCTG
>JALIGW010000003.1:127500-157500 GCA_023053685.1 Diadophis punctatus similis | reverse complement strand
TGGTTTAGGAAGATGACGGTTTGCCACTAGTAAAAGTAGGAGACTCTCCTGCCATTAATTGTTAACGTTTTCTAGTTACAAACCTGAAAAGGGGGGGGGAATGCACCATTCTAAAATCAGGTCACCATTTGAAGGACAGAAGTATCTCCAGGGATACGGTCAAAAAATTCAAGATGGCACCTGTGAGGATGTGATGGAAAGTCTTCCTGGTTTTTATTGCAATGGCCGTGCCCTGCCACCGTTTTACATACAACATAGAATATCATGACATTTATTTATTTATTTATTTATTTATTTATTTATTTATTTATTTATTTATTTATTTATTTATTTATTTATTTATTTATTTATTTATTTAAATGGATTTATATGCCGCCCAACTCCCATTTGTAAAACTTTATTAGTTTTACAAATCATTCAAGGCTGTGAACATATCCAACACACCTTTCTCCTGCTATTTTCCCCTCCCCCAAAACAACAACCCGGTGAGGTGGGTTGGACTGAGAGACTGAACTGGCCCAAAGTTACCCATCCAACTTTGATGGCTCAGGCAAGAGTAGAACTCACAGTCTCCTGACGATTGGCCCAAAGTCACCCAACTGGCTTCTGTGGCTAGGGCAGGAGTAGAATGCACGATCCCCCAGTTTCTAGCTTGCTGCCTTAAATACTAGGCTGGCCTCTATGGCTAGGGCAGAACTAGAACTCACAATCTCCCAGTTTCTAGCCTGGTGCCTTAACTACTAGGCTGGCTTAAATGGCTAGGGCATGACTAGAACTCACAATCTCCCAGTTTCTAGCCTAATTGCTAGGCTGGCTTCTATGGCTAGGGCAGAACTAGAACTCACAATCTCCCAGTTCCTAGCCTGGTGCCTTAACTACTAGGCTGACCTCTCTTGGCTAGGGCAGGACTAGAACTCACAATCTCCCAGTTCCTAGCCTGGTGCCTTAACTACTAGGCTGGCCTCTATGGCTAGGGCAGAACTAGAACTCACAATCTCCCAGTTTCTAGCCTGGTGCCTTAACTACTAGGCTGGCTTAAATGGCTAGAGCATGACTAGAACTCACAATCTCCCAGTTTCTAGCCTAATTGCTAGGCTGGCTTCTATGGCTAGGGCAGAACTAGAACTCACAATCTTCCAGTTTCTAGCCTGGTGCCTTAACTACTAGGCTGGCCTCTATGGCTAGGGCAGAACTAGAACTCATAATCTTCCAATTCCTAGCCTGGTGCCTTAACTACTAGGCTGGCCTCTATGGCTAGGGCAGAACTAGAACTCACAGTCTCGCAGTTTCTAGCCTGGTGCCTTAGCTACTAGGCCAAACCTGCTCTATTTTGACTTTTTCTGACCGTGCAGATCATCCCGGTGGAGAGACCAACACAAACCTGTGCTTGGTTGGTTGGTTGATCTTTTAAAAGAGCAAATTCTTTTCCATAACTATTAGTGGATGTGTGGAACGTGAATCAGTCATTAAACAGGAACATGCTCTGTTAACGTCTGGAAATTCCAAGAGAGGCATTCAACTCTTCACCAATGGCTCCTCTGCCGTGGAACAATTTCAATTTTGCATTTTGCTATTTAAAACAAACACCTATCGTGTGGTACCTGGGCACTGTCAGCGTCGTTGGAGCCAAGCGGCATTCCCACACGTCGGTAGCGGTGGAAGACATGACCGCATCGGGAATATATCCCGAGACAATTGCAGGAGGAAAAATCTCACATGCTTGGACAATGCCAGGAGGGCACCTGGCAAAGCTCACTCAACGGCCGCCTTCTCTCCCTCCAAGTCAACGTTACCTTTTAGGCTCTCTGAGATAATGGAAGCTGGCAGGCCTGTTTGGTTTAATCAGTTCAAGGCAAGGCTGAATAATATAAATGGCTCCCCGAGGAACAGAAGAGATTCTACATTCCGAATGGATATGATCAAATGCATTACTCCTAATTTGGAAGCTGGCGATGGGGAAGGGGTGGGGGCTGCAGGGTGGGTCGCAGATAGAGTTTTGAATGAAAACTAGCCCTGGGCAGGAAAATTCTCTTGCGTTGTTTTCCACAGCAGATCTCACTTGATGCAGGGAAAAGCTATTAGCTTGGAAAACATCTCCCTAAGCCAGCGGTTCTCAACCTGTGGGTCGCGATCCCTTTGGGGGTCGAACAACCCTTTCACAGGGATCACCTAAGACCAGTGTTTCCCAAAGTGTGGTACGCGTACCCCCAGGGGTACGGGAAGAGTTTGGTGGGGGTACGCGTTGCACCGGACTTGGTGGGGATCATATGGGAATATCCACTGCACCGTGCTTAGCTGCGCCCACAGAACAAAGAAAGAAATAGGCTCCTCCTCTCCTTCCCACGCCCCATCCCTAGCCCCGCCCTCGGAGGCGCTGCTGCTGTTGGGATGCGGGTGAAGGGGTGAGGGACTCGGAGCAGCGGTTTGAGCTCACGAGCAGCCCCTCTGGCGGTGCAAACAGCCCTTCCTCGTCCCCCTCCTCTTCCTTCCCCCCGTCCCTCGCTGCCGCCGTTGCCCTGGGGCCGGGCTGGTGACTGGGAGACCGCGGCGCTTGAATGCCTGGAGCTCACGACAGAGACCTAGCCCCGAGCCCGCCATGGGCTGCTGCGGGAGCGCCGCCTCGCAGGTAAGCTGCTGGCTGCCTCCTTTCCCCGCCTCCCGCCTCCCGTTCGTCAGCCCAAGCCGGCTCCTGAAGGGGAGGCGGGAGGTGAGGAAAGGCATCCCGCCTCCCCCCCACCTGGACGCCGACATTTGCGTTGTTTTGCCCTCTGCACATGCGCACAGAGGGCAAAACTCAAATGGCGGCGCCCAGGCGGGCCCGCCCCCCGTCCCGCTTAAAAAAAAATCTGGTCACTTTACGCTAGCCGGATCTGGCCAGTGTGGTGCTTAGATCTGGCCTATGGGGCTGCCCTGCAAACAGTGAAGGACTAGCCCACACATGTCCCTCCCGAGCTCCATTTTCGCTGGCAGAGGGTTGCAGGAGGCTGTCGCAGCCGAAAACAGAGCTCGGGAGCCCGTTTTTGCTGGCAGAGTGTCTCGGGCCACCACAGGTGCCCCCAACATGAGTTACATTGAGCTGGCCATGCCCCTCCCCCCACCTGAGGTCAAATACAATCCTGATGCGGCCCTCAATGAAATCGATTTTGATACCCCTGCACTAGACCAAGAATCAAACAATATCCCAATCAAGGAATCACCAACTCAAATAAGTTAAGAGTAAACGACAGTTCAATGAAGGAACCAATTTCCAATTGAAAATGGAATTTCTGTATGTTTAAAACAAAACAAAGCTAAGTAACAGTAAATGAAGGAACCAAGATCACTCCTGCCAACACTGGCAGGGCAAGCCATTAGTATGTAAAATGGGAGCAAACCTCACTCCCTATATGCACTGATGATGTTACCTAGTTTGGTAATGAAACGTCTACAGGGAAAATGACTAAGCTCAGAGAGGTACCAAGGACTCCACATTTCTTACATTTATTTGTTTAGTTCCATACTTAAAATAAAAAAAAAGAACTGGAATGTGTTGAACTTTCAAGATGGAAAGGATTTGGAAGAATGTTATAGGGCAGTGATGGCGAACCTTTTTTTCCTCGGGTGCCGAAAGCGTGTGTGCGTGTGCTATCACACAAGCGCGAGTGCCCACACCCATAATTTAATGCCTCTGGAGGCCGGAAATGGCCCATTTTCCGACTTCCGGTGGGCCCAGTAGGCTTCCCTGGAACCTGGGGAGGGCGAAAATGCCTCCGGAGGCCTTCCAGAAGCGAAAAACGCCCTCTCAGAGCCTCAGTGGGAGCCGTAAATCAGCTGGCCAGTGTGCACATGTGCGTTGGAGCTAAGCTAGGGCAACGGCTCGCGTGCCGGCAGATATGGCTCCACGTGCCACCTGTGGCACGCGTGCCATAGGTTCGATATCACTGTTATAGTGGGAAAGTCAAGATTTTTCTCATGGAACTATGTGAAAAAATCGGATTTCTACTATTAGGAAAAAAAAGACACAAGTGGTCCCCTTCCTAACAATCAATTAGAATAGGGCTGGAAGGGACCTTGGAGGTCTTCTAGTCCAGCCCCCTGCTCAAGCAGGAGAATCTATATCATTTCAGACAAGTGACTGTCCAGCCTCTTCTTAAAAGCCTCCAGTGTTGGAGCACCCACAACTTCTGGAGGCAAGTGGTTCCACTGGTTAATTGTCCTCACTGTTAGGAAGTTTCTCCTTAGGTTGCTTCTCTCCTTGATTAGCTTCCATCCAGTTGCCCAGCGTCTGAATTTTGATCATGTGACCATGGGGATGCCGCAACGGTGGTAAATGTGAAAAATGGTCATAACTTTTCTCAGTGTGTTGTAACTTTCAACCAGAGGTGGGTTGTTTCCGGTTCAGATCGGCTCTATAGAACAGGTAGCGGGAATTTCACCCCGCTCGCCGAACCGGGAGCGAACCAGCTCTCTCGGCAGCGCTATAGGCGCCGCCATCTTGTTTTTGGCTTTTGCGCACACACAGAAGCTGTTTTTTGCTTCTGTGCATGCGCAGAAGCTGGGTTTTTGGCATTGTGCAGCGCAGGAAGAAGCGAACCAGCGGAGAGGTAAGTTAGAACCCACCTTTGCTTTCAATGGTCACTAAATGAACTGTTGTAAGTCAAGGACTACCTGTAATGACCATTCCTTGCACTTATAAGCATTGCAGCATCTCCCCGAGTCACGTGATCAAAATTTGGGCCCTTGGCAACAGGCAATGTATTTGTGAGAGTTGCACTGTCCCAGGGTCATGGGATCATGACCTTTGGTGACTTCCCAGCTTGCTCCCAAAAATGCATAGTCAATGGTTAAAGCCGGATTCATTTAATGACCACACAATTCACTTAACAGCCGCAGTGATTTGCTTAACGACTGTGGCCAAGAAGGTTGTAAAATGGGGCAAACCTCACTTAGCAATCGCTTAGCAACTCACTTAGTAATGGAATTACTTTGGGCTCAGTTGTGTTCTGTAGTTTTTTCTCAGGAGCACAGCAAAAAAAAGTAGATACCGTAAAAGTAATTATAACATCAATTAAGAGTTCAGTTTATATTTCTTGGTAATCTTTGTCCTCTTAACTGCTACTGATGGCTTCTCCCTGGGTTGAGAAGGGCTGGATGCTACCATAAATAAACCTTAATTTCCCGTTATTGCCCCTGAGAGAATTATTGCTACCTTGATGATAATTAACAGTGCTGTACCGAGTTGGCACTGCACTTTGGTTTATGGCCGTATGTTTTTGATACATGTGGGTGAAACTTTGAACTTTTTTACAGACCCTCTGAAGGACATTCTTGAATCTCTGAGAAGAAAGTTTAACCCTTTCAAGCACAAAGCACCTGAGATTGGGAGAAATGCCAACATTAACTTGTATAATCATCTTAGCAGAATAACAGAGTTGGAAGGGACCTTGGAGGTCTTCTAGTCCAACCCTCTGCTCAGACAGGAAACCCTTTACAATTTCAGACAACTGGTTGTCCGATCTCAATTTAAAAACTTGGAACATCCACAACATTTGGATCTGGAGGCAATTCATTCCACTGTTTAATTGTTCTCACTGTCAGGAAATTTATCCTGACTTTTAGATTGGTTCTTTTCTTGATTAGTTTCCATCCATTGCTCCTTGTCCTGCCTTCAGGTGCTTTGGAGGTTGATTCCCTCTTCTTTGTGGCAACCCCTTAGATATTGGAGCACTGCTATCATGTCATCCCTAATCCTCCTTAAAATAAACATACCCAAACAACCGTTCTTTATATGTTTTATGCTCCAGGCCCCTACTCATCTCTGTTGCTCGTCTCTGCACTCTTTCTAGAGTCTCTCAACATCTATCATCCATCCATCCGTCCATCCACCAACCCACCCACCCACCCACCCACCCACCCACCTATCTATCTATCTATCTATCTATCTATCTATCTATCTATCTATCTATCTATCTATCTATCTATCTATCTATCTATCTATCTATCATCCATCCATCCATCCATCCATCCATCCATCCATCCATCCATCCATCCATCCATCCGTAGCAGCAGGCTTTGGCCTAGCAGGCTGGGGCCTACTAGGCTTAGGCCTACCACCCAAGGAAGAAGACCATGCCCAAAGTAGGAGAACACAGGTTTATTGTATTGCGCAATATGGTTCAGAGTATTAGCATGGCAAAGTCTGAACCCTGAGGCACCGCCCAAGGGGTTACATTTATACCTTAATACAAATGCTTGCCTCTTCCTGAGGCGTTACTATTATTATCCAATCATAAATCACAGCATGTCATTACATACAGAAAAGAAGAAGTATAAAACACGTGTTACAGTATCAAGCATGATTCTTATATCAAAACTATTGGTCACAAGATTATCTTAAACAAGCTACTTTCGGTAGCACTTTATACAATGTTCCCGTACATATGGCAAATTTCCTCTAACACGCAAGTTAACTTCTGCAATTACATTCCAAGTGAAAAACAGGATATGTGAAATAGTTCGCTGCAGTAGAAAAAGGAGAAGTAGGAAAGAAAGTTAAATGACTTATAGAGTGAATATATTTGATTATTATTTTATAGCAAATGCCCCCTGCCTCACATCCATCCATCCATCCATCCATCCATCCATCCATCCATCCATCCATCCATCCATCCATCCATCCATCCATCCATCTATTTATCATCTATCATCTATCTATCCATCTATCTATTGCCTATCTATCAAATTTATTTGCTGCCCATCCTATCACAGGGTATTCAAGTTCTCATATAGAATAGGCATCCTTCTTCATGCTTAAAACTGTCGAGTTATGGCACAGAAATCTTTTAATAAGTAAAAATGTGTAATTTCCTTGGCATGCTAGAAGTTGCTTGTCAAAGAATCAGGTGCATGATTATGGGCATTATACAGAGGTATAATTCAATCACATTTCTGAAAAAAAAATATCTCAAAGACTAGGTTTCACACTGTTTCATGAAATAGAACTTAGAATAATAGGATTGGAAGGGACCTTGGAGGCCTTCTAGTCCAACCCTTTGCTCAGGCAGGACACTGTATACCATTCCAAAAAATGGACATCTAATATCTTTTTGAAAATCTCTAGTGATGGACAGAGGTGGTATTCACTTACTTTCCCTATCGCTTCACTCGCACACACCCCTTCCACACATGCTCACGGCTTCAAAATGTGCCTACATCAGCGGTGGGTTGCTCCTGGTTCAGACTGGTTCTTAGAACCGGTAGCAGCGGCCGGAGGCTCCGCCCACCCGCATGCGCAGAAGTGTCATTTGTGCACGCTCGTGTGTGCGCAAATCAGTAGCAAACTAATTTAGAACCCACTACTGGCCTACATAGGATGGCATAGAGCCGCAGGTCGCTACTACCGGTCCGTCCAAACCGGTCCGAACCAGCTGAATACCATCTCTGGTGGTGGAGCTCATAAACTTCCAGAGACAAGGTGTTGCACTGATTAATTACCGTATTTTTCTGAGTATAAGATGCACCTTCCCCCCCCCCCTAAAATTTGGGTGGATCTTAGTCTCCGAATGTAGCTTTTTCAAAGCTTTTTCCCCAGCCCTAACGGGGTGCTAATGATCTTCCTGACTTGCAGGATTTTTTCATTGCTACCCCCTCCGAAGATGATTTTTTTCCACCCCTAACCAGAGGATAAAATAATGTGCTGAAGCTGATCAGACTAAGGACGCTAGCCATATGAATACCTGGTGGGTAGACCCCCCCTATTTTCCTCCCCGAAAACTAAGGTGTGTCTTATACTCCGAAAAATACGGTATTTTCACTGACAGAAAATTTCATAGTTCTAGGTTGGATTTTTTTTAATGGTTATCCACTGGTTACTTTTTCTTCTGCCTTCAGGTGGTTAGGAGAATAGGTGACCTTCTCTTTTCTACCACAGCCTCTCAATACTGGAAGATTGCTATCATATTACCCTAATTATTTTGTCATACTAGTATACCTAGTTCCCTCAATCATTCATCATATGGTTCACTCTCTAAACCGCTTATCAATAAAAACCTGGCTCTTCCAGCAGGCGGGGTGAAAGTGAGACCAATCAGACTATATATGGGTCTCCCCCCTGGTTATAAGTGCTAGATGTTCTTTTAACTTTTGTAGTTTTTAATTGTTATATGATTTTATACTTATAAATGGATTTTACATGTTGTTAGCCGCCCAGAGTCCCCCGGGAGTTGGGCGGCATACAAATCTATTTAAATAAAATTAAATAAAATAAATAAATCATCTTTGTTGCTCTTCTCTGCACTCTATGTAGAGTCTTCTCTGCACTCTATGTAGAGTCTCAACACAATGTAGAGTCTCTTTTGTATCACAGTGACCAGAATTATTGTTAAGTTCATCGGGCTTCCATGTTCATATTTTTTCCTACTCTTGCCATGCACAAGAGGAATTAAGTGTACATTTATGGACCCGCCATAACAGCTGCATAATATAAAACTCTGGCCCTTGATAGGTGTTGTGGTTGTTGTGGTTGTTGTTAAAAGACAGCAATAGGATTCTTCTGTCTTGGGAAACTAGCCCAAAATTAAGAGATGTAACAAGATGATTCAAACCAATGGAATCAAAAGTTTAAGTTGCAGTTGAATTCCAGCTGAATGTTAGAAAACCCTTCCTAACATTTAACAGATTAACAGAGTTGGCAGGGACCTTGTAGGTCATCTAGCCCAACCCCCTGCCCAAGCAGGAGACTCCACCATTTCTGACAAATGGCAGCCCAGTCTCTTCTTGAAAGCTTCCAGTGATGAAGCTCCCACAACCTCTGAAGGCAACTTCTGTTCCATTGGTTGATTGCTCTCACTGTCCAAAAATTTCTCCTTACTTCTAGGTTGAATCTCTCCTTGTTCAGTTTCCACCCATTATTCCTTGTCTGGCCTTCAGGTGCCTTGGAAAATAGCTTGACCCCCTCCTCTCTGTGGCAGCCCCTCAAATATTGGAACACTGCTATCATGTCTCCCCGGTCCTTCTCTTCTCTTCACTAGACTAGCCATGCCCAGTTCCTGCAACCCTTCATCGTATGTTTTAGCCTCCAGTCCCCTAATCATCTTTGAAGCAATTCTCCAAAGGAACAAGTTATTAAGAAAGATGGTGGCCTCTCTTTTAAGCAAAGGGGTTATCACGGAGAATATCAACTTATTATTATACTGTTAATTTTTCTCATCGTTCCTATCACCCATCTCCTCCCACTTATGACTGTATGACTGTAACTTGTTGCTTGTATCCTTACGATTTATATTCATATTGATTGTTTCCTGATTGCTTACTTGAACCCTATGACAACCATTCTTGACAAATGTATCTTTTCTTTTATGTACACTGAGAGCATATGCACCAAAGACAAATTCCTTGTGTGTCCAATCACACTTGGCCAATAAAGAATTCTATTCTATTCTATTCTATTCTATTCTATTCTATTCTATTCTATTCTATTCTATTCTATTCTATTCTATTCTATTCTATTCTATTCTATTCTATTCTCCAAAGCATCAGAGGGCATGAAAAGAAGTGATGGATGGAAGATCGTTAAAGAGAAATCCAACCTAGAATTAAGGAGAAATTTCCTGACAGTGAAAACAATCAGTAGAACAGCTTGTCTCCAGAAGTTGTGGGTGCTCCATCACTGGAGGTTTTCAAGAAGAGATTGAACAGCCTTTTGTCTAGAATACTGTAGAGTCTCCTGCTTAAGCAGAGGATTGGACTAGAAGACCTCCAAGGTCCCTTCCAGCCCTATTATTATATGTTCCTTGTCCTAAACGTGACAGAACCTCTCAGGAATGGCTGCTGTTGGATTTCTACACCGAGCAGGAAATTGACTCTTCATGGTACCTTCTAACTCTAATGCCTTCCAACGTTAATGGTTTGTCTTTGGACCTGGCATTTAAAAGTAGACTGATTTAAATGCCAAATGTGTGTGAAGGATTGCTTGGGGTTATAATCCATGAATTAATTGTTGAGTTTCTGTCATCGTGTCTGGAAGATTAGATTTCAGTCCTACGCCTGCTGTATAAACTGTTGGTAATGTAATTTCATCGAGTTTGAATCATTTTGAGCACTGAAAAGCTGCGGACCTTGTAAGGAACCCTTCCAATGTCCAGAATATAAAGTGTGAAATTCCCATGGATGAATCCTAAATGCCTCTGAATTAATTTACTTAAGTGTAGCTTCATTAGTCTTTTGCAGCAAGACTAACGCAGGGCCACGGAATCTAATTTATCACCTTGCAACTCAATCTTCCCCTTATTCAGGATCAGCAGTAGGACACATATTTTATATTATTTATTTTATTTAACCAGGCAAGGAAAGCTATGGTATCATTGATGAAAAGCTAAAATCCTGCGTGGATTTTGAGGGAAATATTTATTATGTTTGTTTCATTTTTTAAAAGTATTGTAAACCTATCCTCCAGTTACAAACCATAGTGAATTTTTTTCCTGCTCTCCACTGGCAGTTTTTAAAACATATTTTTTTATTTTTTTATCACAAAAAATAAAATACAGGTAGTCCTCGAATTACAACAGTTCATTAATGACCATTCAAAATTACAATGGCATTGAAAAAAGTGACTTATGATCATTTTTCATACTTATGACATTGCAGCATCCCCATGGTCACATGATCAAAATCCAGATGCTTGGCAACTGACTCACATTTATGACAGTGGCAGTGTCCCGGGGTCATGTGATCCCATTTTGTAACTTTCTGACAAGCAAAGTCAATGGGGAAGCCAGATTCACTTAACAACCGTGTTACTAACTTAAAAGCTGCAGTGATGCACTTAACAAATGTGGCAAGAAAGGTGGCAAATTGGGGTAAAATTCACTTAACAACTGTCTCAGGAACATAAATTTTGGGCTCAGTTATGGTCATAAGTCAAGGACTACCTGTACGAAACAAAGAGAAAGAAAGAAAGAAAGAAGAAAGAAAGAAAGAAAGAAAGAAAGAAAGAAAGAAAGAAAGAAAGAAAATGAAGGAAGGAAAGAAAGAAAGAATGAGGAAAGAAAGAAAGAGAGAAAAAGGAAAGAAAGAAAAGAAAGAAAGAAAAGAAAGAAAGGAAGGAAGGAAGGAAGGAAGGAAGGTAGGAAGAAGGAAAGAAAGAAAGTGGAAAGAGAAAGAAAGAGGAAAGAAAGAAAAAGGAAAGAAAGAGAAAAAAGGATGGAAAGAAAGAAAAAGAAAGAAAGAAAATGAAGGAAGGAAGGAAAGAAAGGAAAGAAAGAAAAAGGAAAGAAAGAAAAAAGGAAGGAAGGAAGGAAAGAAAGAAAGGAAGAAAAGAAGGAAGGAAGGAAGGAAGAAGGAAAGAAAGAAAGAAAGAAAGAAAGAAAGAAAGAAAGAAAGAAAGAAAGAAAGAAAGAAAGAAAGAAAGAAAGAAAGAAAAGAGACTCTTCTTCACCAGTACCTTTGTTATTCAGTTTTACATTTCAGTGGTCCAGAATCCCAGAGAGGCTACAGAATAGAAGATTTCCTGTAGCCTCTGGGCTGCAAGTTGTCTAGTTTGAACTTCCTCAACCTGGTGCCCGAGTCCAGATAATATTGAACTACAACGTCCAGATTTCCCAACCGGCCTTAGTCAGTAGTTCTTAGTCCTTAAGGGAGATGGGTTCATCCCCTGCTGAAAATTACCTAGCTCATCTGTTCTCCCAGGGCTGTCAGGGAAAGAATCCGGGAACTGATTAATCATCTGCTAAATTTTCAACCTTCTGTCCCACTCAGGTGTGACAAGGCCACAAAAACCAGGTGAAATTTGATGCTTGATTTTAAATAACTGGGATGTGTCTAGGAGAAAGGTACAGATTCGAGTGTAGTAGCCAGCAGTGAAATCTACTTACCTTTCTTAGCGGTTTGGAAGTGCAGTCTTTGCTTGCACATGCTTGCGCATCCTCGCACTCTTTTTCACCCCGTTCCACTCGCGCGCATGCTTTTTCACCCTCTACGCTTGCGCAGAAGGCTTTGCGCATGGTCAGAGGGTTAAAAAAATAAAATAGTGGCGTTCGGGTGGGTGGGCGGAGCCTTGTGCTCCTGCCGCTATTGGTTCTCCAAACTACCGGCGCCCGCCGCTACCAGTACGCCCAAACCAGGCCGAACCGGTAGCATTTCACCCCTGGTAGTAGCTCTTTGTTAAGGGACCTGCTCAGGAAACAATTCAATATAAGGACGTTTTATAAATCTATTCTTAAATTATGCACGGTGTCCATGAATGGTGTTATTCTACACAAGAAGGGTGGAATATTTTCAATTTCTACCAGGTTGACTTAGGCAGGTGATATGTTCTTAATACGGATTCTTAATGTAGGTAATCCTCAATGTACAACAGTTCATTTAGTGACCGTTCAAAGTTACAACGGCACTGAAAAAAGTGACTTATGACCATTTTTCACACACATGACCATTGCGGCATTCCTATGGTCACGTGATCAAAACTCCGACGCTTGGCAACTGACTCCTGTTTATGACGGTTGCTGCTTCCCAGGGTCATGTGACCCCCTTTTCCGACCTTCTAACAAGCAAAGTCAATGGGGAAGCCAGATCCACTTAACAACCAGGTTACTAACTTAACGGCTGCAGTGATTCACTTAACAACTGTGGCATGAAAAGTCATAAAATGGGACAAAACTCACTTAACAAATGTTTTACTTGGCAACATAAATTTGGGGCTCAATTGTGGTCGTAAATCGAGGCTCTTGCTTAATGACAGGTTGCTTAACGACACTTTGAAGTTATGACAGACTAAAAAAAATTATTTATGACCTGTCCTCCAAGTTACGACCGCTTCCCTTCCTTGCGGTCACATTTCATATCGTAGGTACTCGGACACCAGCTTGCATTTATGACTGATTGTAGCATCTCACAATCACCTGACTGCAATTTGCAATGTTTTTTTGAGTCCTTCGGGAGTTGGGCGGCATATAAGAATAACAAAATAAATAAATAAATAAATAAATTTTGCCAAAACATGCCCATTTGGGGGAAATAGATTCACCACATAGTTTGCTTAACGACCGTGATAGCTCATTTTATGACTGCAGTGATTCACTTTATGACTGTCACAAAAACAGTTGGAAAATAGAGTCCGACTTAACCGCCACAACAACTTATGACTAAAATTCCAGACTCAATTGTGGTTATTAAGAGAGGACTACCTGTACAATGTTCTTGTACATGCGTAACTTCATACAGCTGTATGTATCCACTTCAGTTTGGGGCAAAACTATTGTAAACTCATAAATGTCTGTGGAGATTCTCAGTCATCTTTGGTTGTCCCAAAGGTGCTTTTTTTTTTTTCAAGAGGCAACTCAACTTTTTGGTTTTTCTTTGAAGACGTTTCGCTCAGGGGTGGGTTCTAACTTACCTCGCTGCCGGTTCGCTTCCTCCCGTGCCATGTGGCTGCGCACGCGCATGTGCAGTGCTGAAAACTCGGCTTCTGCGCAGAAGCAAAAACCAGTAAAAAATAGTAAAAAAAAAGCCAAAAAAAGATGGTGGCTGGAAAGTGCCAAAAACTAGCTTCTGCGCATGCGCAGAAGCAAAAACCAGAGAAAAAAAGCAAAAAAAAGCAAAAAAAAAAAAAAAAGAGATGGCAGCGGCCACAGACCAGCACCGATAGAACCAGCTCCGTGATGTCACCACTGATTTACTACCGGTTCTATAGAACTGGTTAGAACCGGTGGGAACCCACCTCTGGTTTCGCTTCTCATCCAAGAAGCTTCTTCAGCTCTGACTGGATGGATGGGAATGAAAGGATTTATATTCCTTGCAGACAGCTGGTCATTTGCATTCTTTTAGTGAGTCATTGAGGACACCTTTATCTATGTCCTCAGGGTCACCGGAGCGGTGCAAATGGGTGTGGAGCCTTCTTGGAACTGCTGAAAGGACTGTATTGTAGATTGGAGATAGATGGTGTCCTATCCTTCCCCCTCTGTTGAGAGAGGGCTGTTCAATTTTGACATAGATGGTCTCTTGGAACCCTCTTTCTTTTGTGACCTCCTGAGGACATAGATAAACCTCCAAGTGGTCTCAATGACTCTCTAAAAGGATGCAAATGACCAGCTGTCTGCAAGGCAGAGGTGGGTTTTCAGCAGGTTCTGACCAGTTCTGGAGAACCGATAGTGGAAATTTTGAGTAGTTCGGAGAACCGGTAAATACCACCTCTGGCTGGCTCCGCCCCCATCTATTCTCTGCCTCCTGAGTCCCAGCTGATTGGGAGGAAATGGGGATTTTGCAGTAACCTTCCCCTGCCACGCCCACCAAGCCACATCCACCAAGCCACGCCATGCCCACAGAACCGTTAGTAAAAAAAATTGAATCCCACCACTGCTGCAAGGAATATAAATCCTTCCATTCCCCACGATCCTGTCAGAGCTGAAGAAGCTTCTTGGATGAGAAGTGAAACATCTTCAAAGAAAAAATGGAAAGTCCAGTTGCCTCTTGAAAAAAAATAGCACCTCTGGCCATAAATGTGGTGGTGTTTTCTAGTGCCCAAAGGGCAATCACGTGGCTGAGGAGGCCATCTTGGAATTTCAAAACTGCCTCATAACTCTCTTTTTTCCAGGTAGGTTCTAACTTCAAACAGTCTCTACATGAGAAGTCTTAAGTCAAGGACTACTGGTACATCCTCCTGTTAATATAATAAGTATTTATTAGTCATTTTAAAAAAACCCTTTGAATAACAGATGAGAAACAAATGAACTTTCAGAACGCTAATCATTCCACCATGTGATTAACTGCTTAAGCAGCTGTTACTTGATTAATCTACAGGTAGTTCTCGACATACGGCCATCATTGAGCCCAACATTTATGTTGCTAAGTGAGACATGTGTTAAGTGAGATTTGCCCCATTTTACGACTGTTCTTGCTGCATTTGTTAAGCGAATCACGGCAGTGGTTAAATTATTAGCACGGTTGTTAAGTGAACCTGTTTTCCCCATTGACTTTGCTTGTCAGAAGGTCGCAAGAGGGGATCACATGACCCCGGGACACGGCAACCGTCATAAATGTGAGTCAGTTGTCAAGCATCCGAATGTCAATCACATGACCAGGGGGATGCCGCGATGGTCATGTGTGTGAAAAATGGTCATAAGTCACTTTTTTCAGTGCTGTCGTAACTTTTAACGGTACTTAAGTGAACTGTTGTAAGTCGAGGACTACCTGTATTGGCTAAACTCAGAAGCATTTGACATGTTCTTCTTTGTGACCTGTTTCTCTTTGAGATACAGGTATTCCTCGACTTACGACCATCATGGAGCCCCCCCAAATTTTCATTGCTAACCAAGGTAGTTGTTGAGTTTTGCCCATATTTTAGGACCTTTTTAGCACAGTTAAGTCAATCGTTGCAGTTGTTAAGTGAATCCTGCGGTCATTAAGTGAATCTGGCTGCCCAGATTGCATTTGCTTGTCGGAAGCCGATTGGGAAGGTTACCAAGGGTGATCATGTGACCCTGGGGCCATGCAACCGTCATAAATACATGCCAGTTGCCAAGCATCCAAAATTTGATCACGTGACCCTGGGGGGATGCTGCAACGGTCATAAGTGTGAAAAACGGCCATAAGTCGTTGTAGCTTTGAACGGTCACTAAACGAATGGTTGTAAGTCGAGGACTACCTGCACACAGAAATAGGCACCTGAGCAGTCTCTCATCAAAACTTTTGGAATGAGGGCAACGTAACACACAAGTTGTTATTATGACAAACAGTTATGGCACAGGTCTTCAAACCTGGCAACTTTAAGACTTGTGGACTTCAACTCCCAGAATTCTCCAGCCAGCTATAGCTGGCTGGAGAATTCTGGGAGTTGAAGTCCACAAGTCTTAAAGTTGCCAAGTTTGGGGACCCCTGAGTTATGGCCTCTCTGGACTTGTTGCCTGGGGTTTTAGCTTCCTTTCAAATGCTACACATTTCATTCTAAGAGGCTTTCGTGAAACCAAGGTTTATAATGAAAAGAGCGGCCCTCAAAAGAAAAGAGATGTAATTCTAGGAGAGAGGTTTGCTGCTTATAATCGAGTGTTCATACTTAATTGAGTGCCCATATAAATATTGCAGAGCCCTTTCATAATCTTTATTGTGCAAGGCAGATAACACGCGAAGTTTGCTGGAGACAGGGAAGCGTAAGAGTGTATCTGCCCTCCTCCAATTTTCCTCTCCCCTCTGAAGGGGCTCAGTTTGGCTTCGTTTTTTGGTTATATATTTTTATTATTTTGCAATACATGCTATATTCATGCTACATGTACAGCCTCCTCACTTCCCTTCTTTCATCGTCCTTCTTTCTTCTACCATTTTTCTTCTTTCCTCTTCTGCCTTCTTTCTTTTTCCGTCTCCGGTCTTCTTTCTTTTATCCTCTGTCTTCCTGCCTTCCTTCTTTCTTCTTCTGTGTTCTTTTTTCTTCCATCTTCTGTTTTCCTTCTTTCTTCTTCAATCCTCCATCTTCCTTCTTTTTTCTTCCATTTCTCATCTTCTTTCTTCTATCATATTTCTTCTTTTCTCTGCTGACTTATTTCTTTTATCTTCTGTCTTTCTGTTTTCCTTCTTTCTCCTTCTGTGTTCTTTCTTCTTCCATCTTCTGTTTTCCTTCTTTCATTTTCCTTCTTTCTTCTTCCATCTTTTGTTATCCCACCTTCTTTCTTTCCTTTCTGTTCTTATTTCCTCCAATCTTCTGTCTTCCTTCTTTCTTGTTCCATCTTTCTTTGTCATCTTCCCTTCTTTCTTTCTTCTAGCATCTTCCTTCTTTCATCTTCTCTCTCCCTTCTTCTTTCTGTTTTCTTTCTTCTATCTTGTCTTCCTTCTTCCGTCTTCTGTCTTTCTTCTTTTTTCTTGCATCTTCTTCCTTCCTTCTTTTATCTTCTGTCCTCCTATCTTCCTTCTTTCCTCTTCTTTTTCTTCTTTTTCCATCTTCTGTTTTCCTTCTTCCTTCTTTCATTCCATCTTCCTTCTTTTCTCTTCTGTCTCCTTTCTTCCATCTTGACTTCCTTCTTTTTCTTTTTTCTTCCATCTTCTGTCTACTTTCTTTTGTCATATTCTGCTTACCTTCTTCCCATCTTCTGTCTTTCTTCTTCCTTCTTCCATCTTCTGTCATCCCTTCTTCTTTCTTTCCTGTTTTCTTCCCCCCCTTCTTCCATCTTCTGACTTTGTTCTTTCTTCTGTCGCCCTTCTCTTGTTTTCTGTCTTCCTTCCTCTGTCTTCCATCTTCTGCCTTATTTTTTGGTCCTTTCCTTCCATTTTTGATTTTCTCTGACTCATCATGACAAACCATTCATGCTATTATGGCTGAGAACTCCTTAATGCAATTCATCATCCAGGATGGAGCCCTTAAAAGTAACATGGAGAAAGGAGGGCCCCAGTTTTTCCAACTGAACATCCTTCCTTCTACATGGACGAGGGGATAGATAGGGAATTCATCAAATTTGCAGATAACACCAAGCTAGCAGGAATAGCCAACACTCCAGAAGATAGGCTTAAGATACAGAAGGATCTTGACAGACTTGAACATTGGGCGCTATCTAACAAAATGAAATTCAATGTAAGATTCTACATTTAGGTAAGAAAAACAAAATGCACAGGTTCAGTATATCTGGTACCCTGCTCAATAGCAGTAACTGTGAGAGAGACCTTGAAGTCCTAGTGGACAACCGTTTAAATATGAGCCAGCAGTGTGCAGCAGCTGCCAAAAAAGCCAACACAGTTCTAGGCTGCATAAACAGAGGGATAGAATCAAGATCAAGTGAAGTATTAATACCACTTTATAATGCCTTGGTAAGGCCACACTTGGAATAATGCATACAGTTTTGGTCGCCACGATGTAAAAAAGATTTTGAGACTCTAGAAAGAATGCAGAGAAGAGCAACAAAGATGATTACGGGACTGGAGGCTAAAACATATGAAGAACAGTTGCAGGAACTGGGTATGTCTAGTTTAATGAAAAGAAGGACTAGGGGAGACATGATGGCAGTGTTCCAATATCTCAGAGGCTGCCACAAAGAAGAGGGAGTCAAACTATTCTCCAAAGCACCTGAGGGTAGGACAAGAAGCAATGGGTGGAAACTAATCAAGGAGAGAAGCAACTTAGAACTAAGGAGAAATTTCCTGACAGTTAGAACAATTAATCCGTGGAACAGCTTACCTCCAGAAGTTGTGAATGCTCCAACACTGGAAGTTTTTAACAAGATGTTGGATAACCATTTCTCTGAAATGGTATAGGGCTTCCTGCCTGAGCAGGGGGTTGGACTAGAAGACCTCCAAGGTCCCTTCCAGCTCTATTCTGATTAATTGAATAAGCTTTAGTGATCTTTTATTAGCTGAAGTATTTCCTCTGAAAAGGTGATTGGGATAAAAGTCTGCTTTCAAATGACTCCTACGTACATCAGAGGTGGCATAGGCCTGTCTGATTCAAAGCAAGGAAGGGAAAGCCAATTCAGAGATACCCCAGATACAAGCTAATTAATGAAGTCTGTCTGAAGTTGCTATGTCTCCAGTACTCCCTCTGTGCACGCATGTCTCTTTCTCTGTGTCTGCTGGCGATAATAAACCCTTGAACCATGTTTGCATTTTAAATAGCCTCCTGAATGATTCATTCCATTCAATAACAAAGGTCAATATTATGTGTTCTATCGTTGTGAAAACACACGTTTCTTGTCATTCTAAGCTGCCGGCTAGACTGGGAAGCTGGAAAGTCATTTTGGAAAAAAGGCAACGGGAAATCATTTTGGTGCCGCTGCCAAATAAACTGCGTGGACCTGTCCATGTGGACCCCAGAAGTTGAATTCCACTCAAGGAAAACTTTTTATGCTCATAGACGTGAGGAACAGCATCCAGAAAAGCCAACACAGTTCTAGGCTGCATAAACAGAGGGATAGAATCAAGATCCCGTGAAGTATTAATAACCACTTTATAATGCCTTGGTAGGGCCGCACTTGGAATACTGCATCCAATTTTGGTCACCACAATGTAAAAAAGATGTGGAGACTCTAGAAACAGTGTAGAGAAGAGCAACCAAGATTATTAGGGGACGGGAGGCTAAAACATACGATGAACGGTTGCAGGAACTGGGCATGGCTAGTCTAGTGAAGAGAAGGACCAGGGGTGACATGATAGCAGAGTTCCAATATCTCAGGGGTTGCCATAAAGAAGAGGGAGTCAAGCTATTCTCCAAAGCACCTGAGGGCAGGACAAGAAGCAATGGATGGAAACTATTCAAAAAGAGAAGCAACTTACAACAAAGGAAAAATTTCCTGACAGTTAGAACAATTAATCAGTGGAACAACTTGCCTCCAGAAGTTGTGAATGCTCCAACACTGGAAGTTTTTAAGAAGATGTTGGATAGCCATTTGTTTGAAGTGGTGTAGGGTTTCCTGCCTAAGCAGGGGGTTGAACTAGGAGACCTCCAAGGTCCCTTCAAACTCTGTTATTCTGTTATCTACTGTAATTAACTTGATGTGGACTTGAAAAAGCTAAGCAGGGTCAGATCTGGTTAGTAATTTGGTGGGAGACCAACAGGATATCCCAGAACTGGCCTAGGCTGGGAAATTGTTTACACATCTTACAATTGCTGATGTTGAGAAACTCTGGGCTAGACACAGAAGTTGCAAACCAACCCCATTGGTGAGGGCCAGCAAATCCCTTCCACGTGTTGCTAAAAATATATATATTAAGAAAACCATGAAGCCACCAACAGACTTTTAGAGAGTCACTGAAGCACTTGGGAGGTTCATCTGTGTCCTCAGGGTCATCTGAGTGGTGCTCCTGGTTCTTGTAGTCTGCAATTTTCTCTCTGGAAATCCATTCCTACTCCCACACCATTCAAAGGGTGTTCATCCCAAACTGTATAGCTAGACAGCTTGTTAGCCTCCAATTGCTTCAACCTCTAAAAGGATACAAATGACCAGCTGTCTGCAAGGAGTATAAATCCTTCCATTCCCCACCATCCTGTCAGAGCTGAAGAAGCTTCTTCGATGAGAAGCGAAACGTCTTCAAAAGAAAAAAAAAGAAAAAAGGGGGGGAAAAAGAAAAAAAACTACTTCTGAAACTAAAATCCTACGGCATCTCTGGACCCCTACATAACTGGATAGCTGCGTTCCGGTCAAACAGACTACAAGTGGTCAAAATAAGGAGCACCCTATCAAATCCTGTACCTGTTAACAGCGGTGTACCCCAAGGCAGCGTACTAGGACCAACACTCTTTATAATTTATATAAATGACCTTTGCAATCACATTATAAGCAACTGCGTTCTCTTCGCTGATGATGTAAAACTTTTTAACAGCACCGACAACACTGCTACCCTCCAAAAAGACCTCAACTTTGTGTCAGAATGGTCGAACATCTGGCAACTCCAAATTTCAACCAATAAATGCTCTGTCCTACACACTGACAAAAAGAATCAGAGCATCAAATGCAAGCTGAATGGACATGACCTTGCAGACGACCCTCACTCTGTCAAGGACCTTGGAGTACTCATATCAAATGATCTAAGTGCCAAAGCCCACTGCAACAACATCGCCAAAAAGGCATCAAGAGTTGTTAACCTAATCTTACGTAGCTTCTTCTCCGGTAATACTACACTACTAACCAGAGCATACAAAACATTCACCAGACCAATCCTTGAATACAGCTTATCTGTCTGGAACCCACACTGCATATCGGACATAAACACAATAGAGCGTGTCCAGAGATACTTTACAAGAAGAGTCCTCCACTCCTCTACTCTCAGCAGAATACCTTACACAACCAGACTTGAAATCCTGGGCTTAGAAAGCTTAGAACTACGTCACCTTCGGCACAACCTAAGCGTAGCTCATAAAATTATCTGCTACAACGTCCTTCCTGTCAACGACTACTTCAGCTTCAACCACAACAATACTCGAGCACACAACAGATACAAACTCAAAGTGAAGCGCTCCAAACTTGATTGCAGAAAATACGACTTTAGCAACAGAGTGGTCAATGCCTGGAACTCACTACCTGACTCTGTGGTTCCCTCTCCAAATCCCCAAAACTTTACCCTTAGACTGTCCACTGTTGACCTCACCCCATTCCTAAGAGGTCAGTAAGGGGCGTGCATAAGCACACCAGCGTGCCTACCGTACCGTCCCTGTCCAAATGTTCCCTTTTATTTGCACCCATCTTATGTATATAAATAATGTTATGCCTATGTATATTACCAAATACGTACTTGACTAAATAAATAAATAAAAATGAAAGTCCAGTTGCCTTCTGAAAAAGCACCTTTGGGACAACCATGACCTGGATGACTGAGAATCTCTACAGACTTTCAGCAACATGGTTGCCAAGTGAATCGGGCTTACCCCATTGACTTTGCTTGTCAGAAGATCGCAAAAGAGATTGTATGATCTTGGGACACTACAACCATCATAAATATGAACCGGTTGTCAAGCATCTGGAATTTGATCATGTGACCACAGGGGTGATGCAACAGTCATCAGTGTAAAAACTGGTCATAAGTCACTTTTTTCAGTGACTTTTTTCATTTATTTACAGTTTTGCTGCCAAAGCACTCAAGAAGGTTTACAGTTCAAAATGACTAAAATCAATCTTTAGAATAGAATAGAATAGAATTCTTTATTGGCCAAGTGTGATTGGACACACAAGGAATTTGTCTTTGGTGCCTATGCTCTCAGTGTACATAAAAAGACAAGATTATAGGCCAGTTGGTTTCTCTTTAGCTGTTTGGGAGTGTTTTTGGAACCACTCGGTAGAGGGAGCCTTCAATTGAATTTCCTTCCATTAACAGGATAATTCCCAACTGCATTTTCAGCTGATCACAAGAGATAATAACTCACTCAGTGGTCAAAGCCTGACCTTTCTTGTAACTAGAGGATCCTCTTGCAATCCTTATCTTTTCTAAGTGTGTGAGTGTGTGTGTGTGTGTGTGTGTGTGTGTGAGAGAGAGAGAGAGAGAGAGAGAGAGAGAGAGAGAGAGAGAGAGAGAGAGAGAGAGAGAGAGAGAGAGAGAGAGAGAGAATGAGAATGAGAATGAGAATGAGAGACAAAGAGACAAAGAGAGAGACAGAGACAGAGAGAGAAAGAATGAGAGAGAGAATGAGAGAGAGAATGAGAGAGACACACACAGAGAGACAGAGAGACAAAGAGAGAGACAGAGAGAGAAAGAATGAGAGAGAAAATGACAGAGAGAGAGAGAGAGAGAGAGAGAGAGAGAGAGAGAGAGAGAGAGAGAGAGATGATAGAAACAAATGAGACTCCCTGTTAAGTTTCTGTTACTCAGAGTACAGGAGGCTGGTCCTAGATGGATAAAGAATTTGATCTGCAAGAAACTCTGCTGGGGTCAGTTGCTGAGGCTAACCGCTATCCAGAGTCCATGATCCAGAAGTACAAGTACTCCAGAAATTGTGAGTGCTCCGTCACTTGAGATTTTCAAGGAGAGACTGTCTGGAATGGTGCAGGGCCCATTGGGAACCAGGCCGCGCAAGCGGTGGTCAAGTGTGTAAACGTGTGAAGTTGCATTTGTGCAAGTGGTGGCACGCACAGGGAAACCATCCCCTGTCCCCTTCCCTGCTGCCACCAGTCCACAGAGCAGAAAGATTGGGAACTGCTGGACTAGAAGACCTCCAAGGTCCCATCCTACTCTGCTATTCAATCAATCAATTAGAGCTGGAAGGGGACCTTGGAGGTCTTCTAGTCCAGCCCCCTGCTCAAGCAGGAGAATCTACAGTCTACCATTTCAGACAAGGGGCTGTCCAGTCTCTTCTTAAAAACCTCCAGTGATGAAGCACCCACAACATTTGAAGGCCAGCTCTTCGCTGGTTAATTGTCCTCACTGATAGGAAGTTTCTCCTTAATTCCAGGTTCTTCTCTCCTTGATTAGTTTCCATCCATTGTATCTTGTCCTGCCTTCAGGTGCTTTGGAAAATAAGTTGACCCTCCCTCTTCTTTGTAGCAGCCTCTCAAATACTGGAATCCTGCTTTCATGTCACCCCTAGTCCTTCTTTTCTCTAGACTGGCCATACCCAATTCCTGCAACCATTCTTCGTATGTTTTGTCTCCAGGCCTTTAATCTTTTATTTGCTCTTCTTTGCACTTTTCCCCAAAGTCTCAACATCTTTTGAAGTAAGGTTCTACAATTTGGCAAGAAAAACAAAATGCACAGGTACAGCATATGTGGTACCTTGCTCAACAGTAGTAACTGTGAGAGGGATCTTGGAGTCCTAGTGGACAACTGTTTAAATATGAGCCAGCAGTGTGCAGCAGCTGCCAAAAAAGCCAACACAGTTCTAGGCTGCATTAACAGAGGGATAGAATCAAGATTACATGAAGTGTTAATACCACTTTATAATGCCTTGGTAAGGCCACACTTGGAATACTGCATCCAGTTTTGGTTGCCACGATGTAAAAAGGATGTTGAGACTCTGGAAAGAGTGCAGAGAAGAGCAACAAAGATGATTAGGGGACTGGAGGCTAAAACATATGAAGAACGGTTGCAGCAACTGAGTATGTCTAGCTTAATGAAAAGAAGGACTAGGGGAGATATGATAGCAGTGTTCCAATATCTCAGGGGTTGCCACAAAGAAGAGGGAGTCAAACTATTCTTCAAAGCACCTGAGGGTAGAACAAGAAGCAACGGGTGGAAACTAAACAAGGAGAGAAGCAACTTAGAACTAAGGAGAAATTTCCTGACAGTTAGAACAATTAATCAGTGGAACAGCTTGCCTCCAGAAGTTGTGAATGCTCCAACACTGGATGTTTTTAAGAAGATGTTGGATAACCATTTGGTGGAAGTAATGTAGGGTTTCCTGCCTAAGCAGGGGGTTGGACTAGAAGACCTCCAAGGTCCCTTCCAACTCTGTTGTTGTTGTTGTTGTTGTTGTTGTTGTTGTTGTTGTTGTTATTATTATTATTATTATTATTATTATTATTATTATTATTATTATTATTATTATTATTATTATTATTATTATTTGTAATGTGGTGACCAAAACTGGATGCATTATTCCAGATGTGGCCTTACCAAGGCTTTATAAAGTGGTACTAATACTTCACATGATTTTGATTCTATGCCTCTGTTTATACAGCCAAGGATCGCATTAGCTCTTTTGGCTGCCGCTGCACACTGCTGACTCATGGCTGACTATTCTATATTCCGTATACGTAAAACAACAAAAGCCGTTGCAAGCATGTAGTGTGACTTCTTTTTCTTCAGAAGTTCAGTTGTGTTGGGCTAAATATAGGCTCTCCACCATACCTAACAAGACAGCTCCATGCCTCTTGACTACATATGACCTTTTCATCTACAAGCTGAAAAACATTCTTGGCAAATTACTACCCAGGGGCTATATATACATACTGTGTGTGTGTGTGTGTGTGTGTTGCTATTGTCTACTCTGACAGTTGTGTGGTCATCAGTACACACAGAGAGACTTGTCATGTTTGTACAATTAATTGCACTTGGTAGGAAGCTCAGAGGATAGAGTCATGGAAATAGATGTTTATTTCCCAGATTGTGGGTTTGCCTGATTTTTTTCCTTTCATATTTATTTATTTATTTATTTCTTGGTTCTTCTATGCCGCCCTACTCCAGAGGGTCTACCTGCATACCAAGGGTGCAGGTAGTCCTCGACTACAATTGAGCCCAAAATTCCTGTTGCTAAGCGAGATATTTGTTAAGTATGTTTTACCCCATTTTACGACCTTTCTTGCCACCGTTGTTAAGTGAATCACTGCAGTTGTTAAGTTAGCAACATAGTTGTTAAGTGAATCTGGCTTCCCCATTGACTTTGCTATGCAACCGTCATAAATAGGAGTCAGTTGCCAAGCGTCTGAATTTTGATCATGTGACCATGGAGATGCTGTTTTTCGAGTGTGAAAAAGAGTCATAAATCAACTTTTTCAGTGCCGCTGTAACTTCGAACAGTCACTAAATGAACTGTTGTAGGTCGAGGACTATCTGTAGTTGAGAAAAACCACAAGGGACATCTAATCAAATTTATCTGCTTCTCGAGACAGAGAAAGAGAGAGAGAGAGAATGAGAGAGAGAGAATGAGAGAGAGAGAAAGAGACACAGAGAGAGAGAGAATGAGAGGGAGGAGAGAGAGAATGAGAGAGAGAGAAAGAGACAGAGAAAGAGAGAGAGAATGGGAGGGAGGAGAGAAAGAATGAGAGAGAGACGGAGGGAGGAAGAATGAGAGAGAATGAGATAATGAGAGAGAAAGAGAGAATGAGAGAAGAATGAGAGAAAATGAGAGATAGGAGAGAGAATGAGAGAGAGAAAGAGAGAGGGGGGAGAATGAGAGAATGAGAGAGAATGAGAGGGAGAGAGGGAGGGAGGGAGAATGAGAGAGAAAGAGAATGAGAGAATGAGAGGGAGAGAGGGAGGGAGAATGAGAGAAAATGAGAGAAAGAGAGAGAAAGAGAGAGAGAGAAAGAGAGGGAGGGAGGGAGGGAGAATGAGAGAGAATGAGAGAGAGAGAGAGAGAGAGAGTGTACTGTACATACAGTATACACACATAAGCCAGGACATTCTATCAAAAGGCGGTGAACATAATTAATCTTACCAAAAAAGCAAATATTTGTAGCTCAGGGTTGAAATGAGGGATCCTTGGTGTTCTGTGAGCTTGATGGTTTTCTTACAGATGTTTCATTACCCAATGAAGGTAACATGATCACTGTAGTAAAGAATGGGGTTTGCTCTCAACTTGTATTCTAGTGGCTTGGGCTGTTTACTGTTAGCTTGTTTGACAGTTCCTTGATTGGGGTATTGTTTACTTCTTGATTGTTTTCGTCTGATGTTAATCTTGCTGTTAATCTATGCTCATCTGCTTGTTGGTTGCTGGTGAGAATGTGCTTTGGTCTTTTTTGTTCCCTTTTTGTTCCCTGATTGTCTCTTTTGCACAGTATGTAGATGTTTACGCCGCCCTGAGTCCTATGGGATTGGGCGGCCTATAAGAACTTTAAATTAAATTAAATTAAATTAAATTTATGTCTATGTGTCTATTGATTTCATTTTAACTCTGAGCTACAATTATTCTGCTTTATCACGTTCACTAGATTAAGATGTTCAGGGGTGGGTTCCTCCCGGTTCGGACCAGTTCACCTGAACCGCTAGCGACCCACTGGTGACGTCACGATGATGTCACTGAACCGGATCGGTCGGTGCCGGTCCATTGGCACCCCAATCTTTTTTTTTGAATTTTTTTGAATTTTTTTTCTGAATTTTTAAAAAAAATTTCCTTCTGAGCATGTGCAGAAGCCGAGTTTCCAGCACTATGCATGCGGTCGCCATCTTGTTTTTGGCTTAAAAAATTTTTTTTAGAAATTTTTTTATCTTTTTTAAATTTTGTTTTAAATTTTATTTTTCTTCTGAGCATGTGCAGAAGCCGAGTTTGCGGCACTGTGCATGGGGTCGCCATCTTGAGGAAGCGAACTGGCAGCGAGGTAAGTTAGCACCCACCCTGAAGATGTTATAGTTACTGCCTACATTTCCAAGCAGTAGTATTTGTTTTCATCCATTCTTGAAATTTTCTGATGGATTGTTATGTTTCATTTATTGTTGAGAGTCCCCAACATTCTTCTATGGTTGTGATAGGATATAGATTGGAGAAATAAACTCTTCTTCTTCTCTCAAGCCATTATAACAGAATAATAGAGTTGGAAGGGACCTTGGAGGTCTTCTAGTCCAAATTGCTGCTCAGGCAGGAGACCCTATACCAGTATTGGTGAACCTTTTTGGCACTGAGTGCCGAAACAGGAGCGTGCACATGCGCGCGGGGAACATCAGAAACCAGAAGACCAGCTCCTCGATGCGCATGCAGTTCCCCAGCACGCATGTGCGTGCCAGGAAGCTGAGCTTCCGGTTTCCAGCATGCGGATGCACGCTGGTCACCTGGTTTTCTAGTTTCTGGCGTGCATGCATGTGCGAAGACCAGCGGGCGCGCCCGAAACTGGAAGCTTAGCTTTCCGGCATGTGCATGCGTATCAGGGAGCTACTCTTTTGGTTTCTGGTGCTCCCGCGCACGTGAAGACCAGCTGGATGGTGTGCATGTGCATGCCGGAACCCGGAAGAGCAACAGGTGACGGCTGGTGTGCCCGGAGAGATGGCTCTGTGTGCCACTTCCAGCACACGTGCCATAGGTCACCATCACTGCCCTATAAAATTTCATATGGCTGTCCAATCTCTTCTTAAAAGCCTCCATTAATGGAGCACCCACAACTTCTGAAGGCAACCCGTTCCACTGATTAATTGTTCTAACTGTCAGGAAATTTCTCCTTAGTTCTTGATTGCTTCTCTCTTTGATTAGTTTCCATCCATTGCTTCTTGTCCTACCCTCAGGTGCTTTGGAGAATAGCTTGACTCCCTCTTGTTTGTGGCAGCCCCTCAAATATTAGAAGTTTGCTATCATGTCATCTCTAATCTTTCTTTTCAGTAAACTAGACACCCAATTCCAGCAGCCATTCTGCATATGTTTTTGCCTCCTGTCCCCTAATTTGTTGCTCTTCTCTGCACTCTTTTTACAGTCTCAACATCTTTTTTATATCGTGGTGACCAAAACAGGATGCAATATTCTGAGTTTGGTCTTACCAAGGCATTATAAAGTGGTTCTAACCCTTTAAATCAGTGATGGTGAACCTATGGCACGCGTGCCACAGGTGGCACGTGGAGCCATATCTGCCGGCACGCGAGCCTTTGCCCTAGCTCAGCTCCAGTGCGCATCTGTGCACTGGCCAGCTGATTTTCGGCTGGCGCAGAAGCTCTGGGAGAGCATTTTAGGTTTCCGGAGGGCCTCTGGGGGGCGTTTTCGTCCTCCCCAGGCTCCAGGGAAGCCTCTGGAGCCTGGGGAGGGCGAAAAGCGGGCCTACTGGGCCCACCAGAAGTCGAGAAACAGGCCGTTTCTGGCCTCCAGAGGGCCTCTGTGGGGGCGGGGGAGCTGTTTTCGCCATCCCCAAGCATTGAATTATGGGTGTGGGCACTCACACGTGCGTGATAGTGCACACGCACGCACTTTCAGCACCCGAGGGAAAAAAGGTTCGCCATCACTGCTTTAAATAATTTTGATTATATGCCTCTGTCAATGCAGCCTAGGATTGCATCGGCTTTTTTTTTTGCGGCGCAGCACACTGCTGGCTCATATTTAAGCGATTGTCCACTAGGACTCAAGATCCTTCTTGCAATGACTGTTGATGGTTGGTGGTGACTAATTTGTTATTAGTATCTGACACAGTCTACTGGTTTGATCAGGCCCTGAAATAAATCCTCTAATATTCTAAAATGAAGCCATCCTTTATCACTATGAAGCAGTGGTGGGTTCCTCCCAGAGCTGTCTGGCGCGTAGCTTCGGTAGGGAGCGGCCGATTGCGCAATTTGTGTGCGGCCGCTCCGGTGCTGTCTCCGCTGGTCCGCGTTGCGCATCGCCATCTTTTTGTGAGAATTTTGGCGCAATTTTGCTTTTGCAAATGCGCGGAAGCAAAATCGCGCGAGGGGGCGCGCCCAGGGGCGGGTTCCTAATTTTTTTACTACCACTCTGTGGGCCTGGCTTATTTTGTGGGTGTGGCTTGCCAGCCATGTGACCGGGTGGGCATGGGCCTCGGGAGCTTGGCAGCGGCCGGAGAAGCGGGGGGGGGGCATTGCTCACCCACAACGCAGCCTCCCGCAGCGGGAGCAGCAAGACCACGGCAGCGGTTCTTCTAGGAGGCTCCATCCAGCCTGAATGCTTCTCCCCATTCGATGATCCTAGGCTCCTGCCGCCCGTTCCCCCTCCCCTCAGCAGCTCGAGAAGCCTCGAACGTGCGAAAATGCCTGGGATCATCACCGTGCGTTCGTGGCTTCTCGGACTGCTGAAGGGAGGGGAACTGAGATAGGTCCTGCCGCCCATTCCCTCTCCCCTCAGCAGCTCGAGAAGCCTCAAATGTGCGAAAATGCCTGGGATCATCACCGCGTGTTCGTGACTTCTCGGACTGCTGAAGAGAGGGGAATGGAGATAGCTCCTGCTGCCTGTTCTTTCAGCGTCTCACGCGCTCCCTCAGCCATCCTCCCCTGCTTGGACTACCTGTGGGGTAGGAAGGCAGCGCATGCACAGTGCCGGAAGCTCGGCTTCTGGGCATGCGCAGAAGAAATTTTTTTTAAAAAATGTAATTTTTTAAAAAATGGCGGTGCCCAGGCACCGGCAACCAACCACACCTGTACTGTGATGTTACCAGCGGGCCACTACCGGTGCTATAGAGTGGACCGCACTGGTAGGAACCCACCACTGGGCACGCCCCCCCGAAATGTAGAGATGCGCGCGCATCGCACCGGTATCGGTAAGTGAGCAACCCGCCCGTGCTATGAAGGCACAGTGATGAAGGCCTATGGACTGAATAGGCCTGTGCAAATATTTGGTTTGGAGATTTAATTTGAGACCAAATGGATTGAACCTCCGAATCCAACTCACTTTTTACTGCAAGAGTGAAATACCTGTGTAGGTTATTCCTTTTCCTTGCACACTTTTCATGGCCAGGCTAAGTAAAAATATCAGCGCTCTGAAATTTGGAAAATGAAGTTTGTATGCACTCCTGGCTTTGCGGATGTCAAGAAAACCCCAAGGATTTCCTGCCCACGCATTTGAAATGTTCTGCTGTGTTTTCTTCCCCTAAATCTTGAAAAAGAACTGGATCCTTTGGGAACTGGAGGCTGCAGCTGAACAGCCTCTGCCCGGAGGGGGAAAAGGCATCCCTTATTTCAGTCTCTGTTGCTGGCAGCCAGAGGGTTAGAGAAACACTTTGAAATTGTCCCTTTGCATAAATAACACGATATGTCAATGTGCTGTGTTTGGACACGCTGCTGAAATATCGTGTGCCAAAAGATGAGCTTATAAACATTAAAGCCATATGGGCTCCGCAGCCCAACCGTGCTGGCCTGGCTTGCCGTAGCGCCACTCATGCGCCAAGCTCTGTTGGAGACTTGGCCGGGGGAGAGCGACGCAACGAACCCAGCCTGACCTCCCTCCATGTAGCCGGCTGGACTGCCGGGGGTTGGCCAGGAGGCGATCCA
>JALIGW010000003.1:42500-122500 GCA_023053685.1 Diadophis punctatus similis | reverse complement strand
TATTGTCTTTGAATGGGATGACTGTTTTCCTATCACATATTAGACCACAAATAAGCCAATTAAATTTGAACTTAATAAAATATGTCCTGGAAAACTGGATTGAGTAAACCATGGATATCAGGGGTGGGTTTGGACCGGTTTGGACCGGTAGCGACATGCTGGTGATGTCATGATGATGTCACCAAACCGAATCGGTCGGTGCCAGTCCGTGGGCGCCGCCATATTTTTTTGAATTTTTTTTGAATTTTTTTTGAATTTTATTTTTTCCTTCTGAGCATGTGCATAAACTGAGTTCCGGCACTGTGTTTGTGGTCGCCATCTTTTTATTGGCTTTGTCCCCCCCCCGGATTTTTTGTTACTGTGCATGCAGTAACCCACCCCAATGGGTATGTTAAACACATATAGCAAAAGGTTATCATGCAAATAGCCCCTTTGCATTCTTCCTTCCATTCTTTGAAATCTTACAGACTTTGTCTTTTTTTTAGGAAATTGCAATCTCAGTGCCAGGCATGAATGGTAACCGTTTTAAAATTTTCTCCCACTGTAGGAAAAGAACAGGTTGAGCTGGAAGGCGGGGTTAAATGTGTCATCAGTTTGGAATCATTGCATTACCATAAGACACCTCTCTGTGAATTACGTTTATCTAGCGCCAATTCAGCTTTGACCATTAGTTGACTAAATTCTTATATAGAGGTAGCAATGATAAACTCTTCTGTGCTTTAAATTTAACCAATGCTCTTGGTCAGGGGTGTCAAACATGACGTGCAGGGGCCAGATCTGGCCTGTGATAGGCCGCAGAGTTGGCCCGTGGGCTGTCCTAGACATGCCAACCTCTTGTCCGGCCGACTGGGTGGGCGTGGCCCTGACACTGGCCATGCCCACCCAGGTGGCTGCAACAAGGCCTTGCTCACCCCAACCCCCCAAGGGTAAAGTGACCAGACGTCCCGATTTTGGCGGGACAGACCTGCTTTTTAATGGTTTGTCCCGCGTCCCGCCCGCCCTCTTAAAAAGTCCCGATTTTTTGAAAGGGACGAGGGAGGGCTGGGGGGCGGGCTCTCCCCTGCAGGGACGGCCGGCCGCGGCTCATGGGGGGGCGAAAGACAAATACAATTTTCGGCGGGCACGGCTTTGCAAGGGCTCTTCACAAGTTTGGCAAGTTTCACAAGAGCCGTTCGCGTGCAGGGCAGTTTATAAATAGCGGCCGCCAGGTAGGGAGCCGGCCGGGGTTGCACAGGGCTGGGGGAGGCTCGCTAGCCCGGCAGCTCCGGCCGCAGGAAAGAGCGGGGGGGGGTGCCGTACTGGGAAGGGCCAGCAGTCGCCGCCGCCTGAGGGGGCCACCCCCCCGCCCGCCCGCCCGCTTCGCTGCAGGGGACGCTGCACCGGATCCCGAGTCGCGCCGGCTCTCCCGCGGCCACGATGCCCGCCGACCTGATGGAGAAGAGCTCCTCCTCGCCCGCGGCGGCCATCCCGGCCAGCGCCGGAGGAGTCAACGCAGGACGCCCGCCCGCCGCCCACAGCCGGCCCGAGCTGAGAGGCCTGCTGCTGCTGCTGCTGCGGCTGGGCCCCCAGTCCCGGTGGCGGGAAGGCTGCGGCGGCGGCCCCAGCCTGCTGAGCCAGCGCCGGCCCGAGGGTCATGGATGCGACTCCTTCGCTCGGGCCGCCCCTGGAGGGCGGTGAAGGACACAGTGGAGAGGCGCCTGATGCAGCCCCGCCCTCTCGAAAAGGCCGGCGTCGTGGTGGGCGGGGCGGCCCAAGCGAAGGAATCGCATCCATGACCCTCGGGCCGGCGCTGGCTCAGCAGGCTGGGGCCGCCGCTGCAGCCTTCCCGCCGCCGGGACTGGGGGCCCAGCCGCAGCAGCAGCAGCAGCAGGCCTCTCAGCTCGGGCCGGCCATGGGCGGCGGGCGGGCGTCCTGCGTTGACTCCTCCGGCGCTGGCCGGGATGGCCGCCGCGGGCGAGGAGGAGCTCTTCTCCATCAGGTCGGCGGGCATCGTGGCCGCGGGAGAGCCGGCGCGACTCGGGATCCGGTGCAGCGTCCCCTGCAGCGAAGCGGGCGGGCGGGCGGGGTGGGTGGCCCCCTCAGGCGGCGGCGACTGCTGGCCCTTCCCAGTACAGCACCCCCCCCGCTCTTTCCTGCGGCCGGAGCTGCCGGGCTAGCGAGCCTCCCCCAGCCCTGTGCAACCCCGGCCGGCTCCCTACCTGGCGGCCGCTATTTATAAACTGCCCTGCACGCGAACGGCTCTTGTGAAACGACATTAGCGGTCTTTTGCCCTCTGCGCATGCGCAGCGTTCTGCGCATGCGCAGAGGGCAAAACCCGGCGTCCAGGCGGCCCCGCCCCCTTCGGTGTCCCGCTTAAAAAAAAAAAATCTGGTCACTTTACCCAAGGGCAAACAAAATTCCGACCCAGCCTGCAATGTGATCGAGTTTGACACCCCTGCTTTTGGTTATTTGTACCTGATATCCACACTGTGTGATTCTAAAGTGTGCATAACACAGATGCACTTCCCTTTTTCATTGATATCATTTAACAGAGAGATTAACAGAGTTGGAAAGGACCTTGCAGGTCATTTAGTCCAACCCCCTGCCCAAGCAGGAGACCCTACATCTGCCTCTACCTAGGATCGAACTTACAACCGCCTGATTGTGAGGCAAGAGCTCCAGCTCTAGGCCACAGCAGCAGGGTATTTACTTCCAGGTAAGTAAATCTCAGGTTTTTCAGAGCCAAGATCTAGAACATGACAATTGAAACAGGAAGTCCTCTTACCACCATTTGTTTATCGGTCGTTCGAAGTTATGATGGCACTGAAAATAGTGACTTATGACCGTTTTTCACCCTTACGACCATTGCAGCAACCCTGTGGTCACGTGATCAAAATTTGGATGCTTGGCAACTAGTTCCTATTTATGACGGTTGCAGTGCCTCAGGGGTCATGTGATCCCCTTTTTGCGACCTTCTGACAAGTAAAGTCAACTGGGCAGCGAGATTCACTTAACAACCGTGACCGTAACTTAACAATGGCAGTGTTTCACTTAACAACGGCGGCGAGAAAGGTTGTAAAATGGGACAAAACTCACTTAACAACTGTCTTGCTTAGCAAGATAAATTTTGGGCTCAGTTGTCGGTCGTACGTCAAGAGCTACTTGTATGGAATCGTACCAGAAACCCCCTTGCTGCCTACATGGAGGGAGAGAAGAACTGGGAGCAACTGTTTCTTTTCTTCACACGCTTTCAGCCTTTGTCAAGGAATGAGCTTGTGGGTTGTGTTTAGCGTCAGTCCATAAATAAACCCCCTGGAGCCATCGGTGTCGGCTTTTGGCGGAGTTCAGAGTTCCCGTGGCTCCTTTAGAAAATGACTCATGCCAGAAGGGTCAGGTGACCCATTCCTGGTGACAGGACAATTGTCTTCGGAATAAAGCATTGCGCTAGCATTGACTTGATCGCTGGATATTAAAATAGCTCTTCTGCTATTATGGGATTGGCCTCTACTATGTCACACCTCGTCTTTTACAGGCTTGTATTTCTGCCCAAAGAAAAGGCCACGTTGGGGCTCTTCCTTGTTCTAGGTATATACCGGTAGTCCTCCTCGTACAACCATTTGTTTAATGATGGTTTGAAGTTACACCACCACTGCAGGGGTGAAATCCAGCAGGTTCTGACAGGTTCTGGAGAACCGGTAGTGGAAATTTTGAGTAGTTCGGAGAACCAGCAAATACCACCTCTGGCTGGCCCCAGAGTGGGGTGGGAATGGAGATTTTGCAATATCCTTCCCCCAGGAGTGGGGAAAGAATGGGGATTTTGCAGTATCCTTCTCCTGCCACGCCCACCAAACCACACCCAATGAACTGGTAGTAAAAAAAAAATTGGATTTCACCACTGCACCACTGGGAAAAAAAGTGACTTAGGACTGGTCCTTACATTTACAACTTGTAGCACCCCCATGGTCAGAAATCAACCACAGTCCTTGACTTACAACAGTTCATTTAGTGGCCGTTCAAATTTGCAACAGAACTGGGAAAAAAGGGACTTGTGACCATTTTTCACAGCTGTAACCTTTGTAGCATCCCTATAATCATGTGATCAAAATTTGGATGCTTGACAACTGGTTCACACTTATGGCCGTTGCCGTGTCCCTTTTGCGACCTTCCGACAAGCAAAGTCAACGGGGAAGTCGGATTCACTTAACAACCGGGTGACTAACTGATCGACTGCAGTGATTTCACTTAACAACTGTGGCAAGACAGGTCGTAACGGGGGCCAAAACTCCCTTGGCAAATGTCTCACTGAACAACCGAAATTTTGAGCTCAGTTGTGGTCATAAGTCGAGGACTATCGGTATTCATGATGATTGCAGTGTCCTAGGTTCATGTGAAGGTCATGCAGGGTCAAAGGGAGGAAGCCGGACGGTCTTAACTACTACATGATTCACTTAAGAACCGTGGCAAAGGAAAATGTCAAATTCGGGTGAAAGTCGCTTAACAATATTGCCTTGCTTAGCAATTTCTGCCCCTCATTGTGATCGTAAGTTGAGGACTTCCTGTATTGTACATGTGGATTGGATGGGGACTCAGGAGGAACTTCGGAGAGAGGAAGAGTTTAAAAGATGTCATATCGATGGTTGCAATGCTATGATTAAAAGCCTGGCTGTTTTTTACACACTGCAGCCCACCCAGGGGTGTCCAGAAGGCATGGCCGAAAAGTCAAAATCTTGGCCATGGTGATGAGATCAAAGCTTTGTCTGTTTTGTATGTGAGTTGCACAGGCAGGCCTTCGATCACACCATAGTGCAGGGGTGTCAAGCCCGATTTCAATGAGGGCCGCATCAGGGTTGTGTTTGACCTGGGGGCAGCAGGTGGGCGTGGCCAGGGTGGGCGTGGCCATCTCGACATCCACTTGTGTCGCAACAGCCTCCTGCAGCCCTCTGCCATCGAAAACTGAGCTCGGGATGGGCCGCACTCCGTTTTCGCTGGTTGAGGGCTGCAGGGGGCTGTCATGGCCGAAAACGGAGCTTGGGAGACCCGTGCGTACCCCCCACCCCGAGCACTGTTTTCACTGGCAGAGGGCTGCAGGAGGCCGTTGCGGCCAAAAATGGAGCTAGTGAGGGCCACGCACTCCCCCTGAACTCCATTTCCGCTGGCAGAGGCACCACGGGCCGGTTCTTCTTCACTGTATCCGTGGGCCAGATCTAAGCACTCTGTGGGCCAGATCTGGCCTGCGGGCCTTGAGTTTGACACTCCTGCCATAGTGGGTGCCGTTTTGGCTTTTTGGACTGTGGCCTGCAGATACCTCTGACGTCACACATAAAAATAGGCGGGGGGGTTTTAATGCTATGATTGCAATCCCCACTAACATTTTGCAGGTGATCTTCACTTCAATCCAGAGTCCTACACTGCATCTGAGAGCTGCAGATTAATTTAAGCAAAAGTCCATAAGTTGCCAAGGGTGGACACTCTTACTCTAGTCCAGTGTTTCCCAAACTTTTGACATATGTTTACCCCTTCTATAATTTTCGTAACGCTGAGTACCCCTCATAAAAAACATATGCTTTAATAAAAATCAAAATATATTTATTTTTTCTTTTTTTGGTACATACGCAAAATAAACGAATGTTATATTATAAAGAACATTTATTTGATTCAATGAGAAGGATGAAATTGTTTATGTTGAGATGACAGATCATCATAATTTGGTTCCCTGGTTGTTAATTTTAATCTGAGATGCGGTTCCACGTCCAATAGTCTGTTCCTTTTTTTCGACTTAATGTCTACAAATGCAGAAAAAGCAACTTCGCATAAATATGAAGTTGGAAAAGGCAAGATGTATTTTATAAAAATAATCAAAATCAGTGGAACTTACTAAAGCACGATAACAGACGCCCGGAACTAACTATTAAAGAAGTAAGTTGTCTCTGTAACGAAGTGCAGTATATTCACGCCGTGTCACGCCTCACAAGACTGTCTAACCGTTAGATAACACTGCAATTCTCCGGCGTTTAAACAGCTCCGCGGCTCAACGTCAACTGTTAATGTTTCCGCAGTTTAAAAATGGCCGAACCCGAGCTGCGCGAAGGATGCGCAGAAGTTCCCACCATAATGAGTTGCGATACGATGTACGATGGCCCCAGTTCCCATGCAAAAACTGCGATACGCGCCTATTTCTTTCCTTGTTCTGTGGGCGCAGCTAAGCACGGTGCAGTGGATATTCCCACGTGATCCCCACCAAACTCCAGTGCAACGTGTACCCCCACCAAACTCTTCCCATACCCCTGGGGGTACGCGTACCACACTTTGGGAAACACTGTTCTAGTCTAGTCCAAAGCTATTCATTGACTGTACTGTATTAATTCAATAAAATTGAACTCAGAGATTGGATCAAGAAGTTTTATGGGTTCACAGACGTCACATGGAATCGTCGATTCATTGACTGACAATTTCCCCCTCCCAACGGATTGCTGTTAAAAACTAACCAAATTTACCATGTTGTGCAAATGCATTAAGCTAGGTCTTTACCTGACCTGCTTAAATGTGTTGCATGAGAACAGTGACTGAAAGACTGATTAAAGCTCCATAAGGCAGGACAAGAAGCAATGGATGGAAATTAATCAAGGAGAGAAGCAACCTAGAGCTAAGGAACAATTTCCTAACAGTCAGAACAATTAACCAGTGGAACAACTTGCCTCCAGAAGTTGTGAATGCTCCAACACTGGAAGTTTTTAAGAAGGTGTTGGATAACCATTTGTCTGAAGTGGTGTAGGGTTTCCTGCTTGTACAGGGGGTTGGACTAGAAGACCTCCAAGGTCCCTTCCAACTGTGTTATTCTATTATTCTGTCAAAGTCCCATTCTCTTAATTTACTCCTTCTTTACTTTTCCATATCCTGGAACATTCCTCTTGCTCAGATGGCTCTTATCAGATCCTGTCCAAGTTACACTGCTATCCTTCCCTTGGATGCCAGATGCAAGTCCCAAACCTTGCAATTCGCTGTTGCTTCATAATTTACAAACCTCACTGATCTGTCGAGAACAAACTCCTCCCCTGGAGGGTTGTGTAGGACATTGTGTGCATCTAACATTAGACAAACAAACCACATATTTCTCCTTGACAGGGGAAATGAGCAAAGCAGGAAGTTGTAGTACCAGTTTGTTTCCATATAATGAACTACCTTTGGCCAGCTTCCCGATTATATAAATAACCCTTGCTGCATTGAAATAGTATATAGTTACTCCACAGTTGGCTGTGATGAACTCATGATATATCACCATTGCCTTCTCTGTTTTTTAAACTTCTGATGGGGCTTCAGCTATTGGAGAGGGTAACAGTTAAGGCCTTTTGGCACATTTCTTACCACTCTTCAATTTAGGTAAGCAAAAACAACAAAGATAATTAGGGAACTGGAGGCTAAAAGTAAAGAACGGTTGCAGGAACTGGGTATGTCTAGTTTAATGAAAAGAAGGACTAGGGGAGACATGAAATGAGGACCCAGACTGTTGGGGGCAATATGCTGAACTCTGTAAACCGCTTAGAGAGGGCTGTAAAGCACTATGAAGCGGTATATAAGTAAAGTGCTATTGCTATTGCTATGATAGTAGTCTTCCAATATCTCAGGGGCTGCCACAAAGAAGAGGGAGTCAAGCTATTCTCCAAAGCACCTGAGGGCAGGACAAGAAGCAATGAGCGGAAACTAAACTAAACTAAATATTATTAAACTGGTAATATTGTACTTCTAACTAGAGCATACCAAACATTTGCTAGACCAATTCTTGAATACAGCTCATCTGTCTGGAACCCGCACTGTATATCGGACATTAATACAATTGAAAATGTCCAGAGATATTTCACGAGAAGAGTCCTCCAGTCCTCTATTCGCAACAGAATACCTTATGCCACCAGACTTGAAATTTTGGGCTTAGACAATTTAGAACTATGTCACCTTCGGTCTGACCTTAGTGTAGCACATTTATTTATTTATTTATTTTATTTTGTTATTCTTATATGCCGCCCAACTCCCGAGGGACTCGGGGCGGCTTACAACAAGGAGAAATACAAGAATAAACAAAGAAATTGCATAAAATTTAAAAACAAGTACAAAAATATAAAACAATTATTTACAACAGCCACATCCATTCAACACATACATACTTGGGGGTAGGCTCAGGTGGAATTAAGTTGTCCCCCCCACCTGCAGGAAAAGCCATGTCTTAATGGCTTTACGGAAAGCCAGCAGAGTGGGGATAGTCCGGGTCTCTGGGGGTAGTTGGTTCCAGAGCACGGGGCCAGCCACAGAGAAGGCTCTCCCCCTGGGGCCCGCCAGCCGACATTGTTTGGCCGACGGGACCTGGAGGAGGCCAACTCTGTGGGCCCTAACCGGTCGGAGGGAAGTATGAGGCAGAATGCGGTCCCGAAGATATCCTGGTCCTAAGCCATGAAGGGCTTTAAAGATGGTGATCAATACCTTGAATTGGACCCGGAGACCGATGGGCAACCAATGCAGCTGGCGGAGTATCGGTGTCACGTGGGTGTACCTTGGCACACCCACCACAGCACGCGCAGCCGCATTTTGCACCAACTGAAGTCTCCGGATACTCTTCAAGGGTAGCCCCATGTAGAGCGCATTGCAGTAGTCCAACCGCGAGGTGACAAGGGCATGAGTGACCGTGAGCAGCGCCTCCTTCTCCAAATATGGCCGCAACTGGTGCACCAGGCGAACCTGTGCAAAGGCCCCCCTAGCCACAGCAGAAAGATGGTGGTCCAATTTTAGCTGTGGATCTAGGAGGACCCCCAAGTTGCGGACCTGGTCTGAGGGGGTCAGTTTCGCACCCTCAAAGACCAAGGAGGGGTAATTGTCATGAACCTTAGGAGGCAGTATCCACAGCCACTCAGTCTTATCGGGGTTCAGTCTGAGCCTGTTCCTCCCCATCCAGATCTTAACGTCGTCCAGGCATCGGCACATTACGTCCACTGCCTCCCTGAAGTCAGACGGGGTGGTGATGTACAGCTGGGTGTCATCAGCGTACTGGTGGAAACACACCCCATGTCTGCGGATGATCTCACCCAACGGTTTCATGTAGATGTTAAACAGGATGGGCGAGAGAACCGACCCCTGGGGCACCCCACATAATAGGGGCCTAGGGGACGATCTCTGCCCACCTGCCAACACCGACTGCATCCGATCGGCGAGATAAGAGGAGAACCACCGTAAAACGGTGCCTCCCACTCCCAACTCGCCAAGCCGATGCAGAAGGATACCATGGTCGATGGTATCGAAAGCCGCTGAGAGGTCAAGTAGCACCAGGATGGAGGAGTTCCCCCCATCCCGGGCCCGCCAGAGATCATCCATCAGGGCGACCAAGGCAGTTTCGGTACTGTAGCCGCGCCTGAAACCCGACTGATAAGAATCTAGATGGTCTGTTTCATCCAGGAGCTGCAGAAGCTGAGTCACCACCACCTTCTCCACAACTTTCCCTAAAAAAGGTAAGTTGGAGACTGGACGATAGTTCTTCAAATCAGCTGGATCCAGGGAAGGCCTCTTCAGGAGGGGTCGCACCACCGCAGTTTTTAACGACTGCGGTACGGATCCCTCCCTCAAAGAAGCGGTGATCACCGCCCGGATCCAGCTGCATGCCACCGCCCTGCTGGCCGAGACCAGCCAGGAGGGGCACGGGTCCAATAAACAGGTGGAGGTCCCCATCGCTCCCATAGCCCTGTCCACATCCTCGGGAGAAACAGGCCCAAACTCCTCCCACAAAGATGGATTAAGACTGGCCCCTGTCAACTCTATGGACTCTGCCCTGCCAGAGTCCAAGTCCAACCGAATCTGAGCGACTTTATCCGACAGAAACTCAGCAAATTCCTCAGCTCTGCCTTGCAAGTGTTCCTCGCTCCCCCCTTTTCCAAGGAGGGAGCGAGTCACCCTAAACAAGGCGGCTGGACGAGAATCTGCGGACGCAATAAGAGCGGAAAGATAGGATCGTCTTGCCGCCCCTATCGCCACTAAATAAGATCTGATGTAAATTCTTAATAGTGTTCGGTCAGACTCGGCCTTCTTGGTCCTCCAGCGGTGCTCCAGACGTCTCTTCTGGCGTTTCATCTCCCGGAGCTCCTCGGTAAACCAGGGAGCTTTCCGGGATCCACTGCCACGGAGAGGTCGCTTAGGCGCAATTCGGTCTAGAGCCCCTGATGCTGCGGTGTTCCAAGCAGCCACCAGGGAGTCAGCCGAATTGTGTACCAGGGTTTCAGGTATTTCCCCAAGTTCCCTCTGGAATCCTTCCGGCTCCATTAGGCGCCTGGGGCGGAACCACCTAGTCGGTCCCGCCTCCCTGCGGGGGAGGAGTGGGGTCGTGAAATCCAGCCTCAGTAGGAAATGATCTGACCATGACAGAGGGGTGATGACTATGTCCCTTATCTTCAGATCATCTCTCCACTGCCCCGAGAGATATACTAGGTCAAGCGTGTGACCACCCTCATGAGTCGGAAGATAAAAGATCTGCTATAATGCCCTACCTGTCAATGACTACTTTAGCTTCAACCGCAACAATACACGAGCACACAATAGATACAAACTTAAGGTAAACTGCTCCAAACTCAATTGCGAAAACACAACTTCAGCAACAGAGTGGTCAATTCCTGGAATGCACTACCTGATTCTCTGGTTTCTTCCCCAAACCCCCCAAACTTTAACCTTAGACTGTCTACTGTGGACCTCACCCCCTTCCTAAGAGATAAGGGGCGTGCATAAGCGCACTACCGGGGTTTCTCTCAATGTTTGCCTTAAATTTGCTCCTTATGAAGGAGACCTATTAGTGGTGGCCCTGTTGATTGACACAATGACATATTAGTGGTGGCCCTGTTGATTGACACAATGACACATTAGTGGTGGCCCTGTTGATTGACAGATTTCAGTCTGATATCTGAAACCACAATCATGTCTCCTCTAAATCTTCTATTCTCCAGACTCAATAAATAGACCTCTTCCAATGCTTGTTCCCGAGAGTTTCCAAATTCTCCTTGTCCTTCTCAACTGTGCACATTATTGGGCACATTATTTTAAACACAGCCTGGCTGACAAAAGCATAGCTGGACCTATTATTTGTCAGGATTTGACACACTGTTCCTGGTTAATGTAATTTAAGAATCCATTACCGCTAATCTCTACAGCAACTTCCTCACTTGAGGTTCTACCAGATGTCCCAATCAAATATATGCAGAGGAGGGGTGAGTAGGGATAAAACCATCTCAAGATGTTTCTCTAGTCTAGGGACTCCATCCTGGATTTTCCAGGATTTTTTAACCCCAAACTAAACTATTCTAAGATTAGCTTATAATGTGTATACCAGTAAAATACCTCTTAGGAGAATGGATGTGTGACATGATATGCTTAGTGAAATAATTCCTTATTTATTTGGAATGTCTTCCCAGAATGTCTTCAAGCATAATAACCCTTCAGGGATGGTTATGTTTAGAGAGTCAAAAGTTGTAATTGTTTTATAAACACCATAAACTTAAGAGCTAAACTTGCTCCCAGTTTCTACTGGATTTTAGTACTGAAAATTAAGCCCAACTCCATTAGTGGTAAAAAAAAGTACAATAGTAAATATCTAACATCTCCCCTCTATTTATTTCCTGTCTTCGTCGTCGTTTATTTATTTATTTTATTTAGGATTTTTATATTCTTATATGTTTATAAATAACACATGGCAGTGAACAAACCTATTTCTCCTTTTTCCTCCCGTTTCCCCCACAACGTTGTGAGGTAGCTTGAGCTGAGAGTGAGTGATTGGCCCAAACTCACCCAGCCATCTTTTTGTGCCTAAGACCAGACCAGAACTCACAGTCTCCTGGTGATTGGCCCTAAGTCACCTAGCTGCGTTCAAACCTAAGATGGGACTAGAACTCAGTGTCTCCTGGTGATTGGTCCTAAGTCATCCAGCTGCGTTCAAACCCAAGATGAGACTAGAACTCACAGTCTCCTGGTGATTGGCCCAAGTCACACAGATGACTTTCATAGTTAAAGACGGAACTAGAATTCACAGTCTCCTGCTTGGTAGACTGGTGATTAATCATTAAACCAAACTGGTTCTTTTTGTATGTAGTTTATGGAAGAAATTTCAGAACTGATACAGATGTTTCTTCAGAGCTCTCTAGGAACAAGAGTGTTACCCAAAGTTTACAAAGGAGATTCTGGAGGGAAAAGTAGTGACATCCCACTGATGCACCTTAATTTGCTTTGCCCTTCCTAGTTTGTGTTGGGAAAGTTGGGAAACGGGCCATTTCTGGCCTCCAGGGGGCCTCCGGGGGGGGGAGACCTTTTTCACCCTCCCCAGGCTCCTAGAAAGGCTCTGGAGCTTGGGGAGAGCAAAAAACGGGCCTTCTCCACCCCCTCTGGAGGCTGGAAACAGCCTGTTTCCCGACTCCCAGTGAGCCCAGAAGGCCCGAAAATCAGCTGGCCGGCGCGCGCATGCACGCCAGACCTGAGCTCGTGTGCCCACCGATATGGCTCCGCGTGCCAGTTGTGGCACGCGTGCCATAGGTTCGCCATCACGGGTATAGGCCGTTTTCCTGCTTGAGCAGGGGGTTGGACTAAAAGACCTCCAAGGTCCCTTCCAACTCCATTATTCAACTCCATTATGATATAGCATGATGGAATGCCGAGACACTTCCCCTATCCGAATTTGCTTAGGGAAGAGCTTAGGAAAGAGCCATACTTGGGATCATCCACGGGCATCTTTTAAAAAATGGCAATTAATTCTGCACTTCTATCCCAACGTCTGTCTCACTGACCTTGTCTAGTCAGAAAAAACAACAAACAAAAGTTGAATAGCAGATCGCTGGAAATCCCAGGCTGGGTTGCCAAGCTGAAAACCATCCCTCTCAAAGGCAAAAACCGGTTCCCCAAAATTATAAAAAATTAAGCTCAACTCAAAATGAGATGGGGAGGGGTGAGGGAGAAACTTTTCAGGAACCTCCGAAACGCCATTTTCCCACCCTTTAATTCATGGCGCACTTTAGGGCGTCAGCTCCGTTTGGCTTTTTAATAAATGAAACAACTTGATGTCAGATGTTACCATCCTCTTTATTTAAGAATAAAATTGCACACAATGGAGTCATTTAAAAAAAAATAGAAGAGGGGAAGGAAGAGTAAGAATCACTGTGAACATAACATCGATTGTTGTCGCTTTCGGATGGATCTCGGGAGAAGGGAGAAAGAGAGACGTGCTTGAGGTCAGAGCTCCCAAATCCCTTCTCTCTCTCTCTCTCTCTCTTTTTTTGATTGGCAAAAGAATATTAACTTTTAGATTCAAAGGGCCAAAAAAAGAAGTCAGCGGCAAAAGAGGGCAGGCGGGGTGGCCTTTGTAGAGAAGAATGAAGGAAGATAGGAAGGAAGGAAGGAAGGAAGGAAGGAAGGAAGGAAGGAAGGAAGGAAGGAAGGAAGGAAGGAAGGAAGGAAGGAATCTCCCAAGGAATAGAAAACCATATTAATGACAAGAAACCTGGCAGATCCAAAGGATTACAGTCCGGAAATCTTGTTTGCTGTCCAGTGATGTCCTGAAGGATGGTAGAAGGGATTCTTCTGTTTTTCAAATGGAAGGCTGGTTGCTTAGGCCAGGGTCAAGGCGCACCATGAGTCTTGACGGGGGCCAACGCTTAGACCTGATGGTTGGGACATGGCAGATGGGAAGGTGTAGTCTTCTGGCTCATATTTGAACTGTGGATGAGGCTCCACCATCCCGTTTTCAGAATGTCCTGAACCCTGCAGGGGTCAGGAATAAATCAAATGAGTTTTATCATCACAAATAGGACATTCTCAAAGATTAGGTACTGGGTCTGGCTATTGTTACAGCGACTTACCGCCCTTCGTTTAGTGCCCATTCAAAGTTACAATGGCACTGGAAAAAAGGGACTTGCAACCAAGTCCTCGCAGTTACAACCGTGGCGGGCCCACGGTTACACGATCAAAATTCGGGCGCTTGCAGCCGGCATGCATTTACAATGGTTGCAGTATTCCGGCCTGCAGGGATCCCCACGTGTGACTTTCCTAGTCAATGGGGAAAGCCAGATTCGCTCAACAACCTCCTGGTTCACTTAACAGTTGCAGTGATTCTCTTTTTTTAACAACTATGGCCAAGAAAAAAAGTTGTAAAATTGGAGAGGATACCAGCCCCCCTTGGTTACTTGCTTAGGCTTCTCAATTTTGTAGCAAACTTTTTTAAAAATTATATTCATCTGGCTGTTTTTTTTTGCAATGGGTCTATTGCGGGGAAAATGACATAAAGGTTTGGTAGGAATCCAAGTACTCCTCAAGTTAAAACCATTCATTTATCCCAAAGATGCTTTTTTTTTCAGGAGGCAACTGGACTTTCTTGGGGTTTTTGGTTTTTTTGAAGACGTTTCGCTTCTCATCCAAGAAGCTTCTTCAGTTCTGACTGGATGTTGGGGAATGGAAGGATTTATATTCCTTGCAGACAGCTGGTCATTTGCCTTCCTTTATTTAGAGGGTTGTATGACTTGGATGACTTGAGAATCTCTACAGACTTTTAGCTATACAATTTGGGATGAACACCCTTGGAATGGTGTGAGAGTATGAACAGATTTCCCCCCAAAATTGCGGACTACAGGAACCAGGAGCACTACTCAGGTGACGCTGAAGACACAGATAAACCTCCAAGTGGTCCAATGACCCTCTAAAACAAGGGTGTCAAACTCGCGTCGTCACGACGGCATCATGTGACGTATCTGGACTTTTCCCCCCTTTGCTAAACCAGGTGGGGGCGGGGCCAGCACATGACGCATCTGGCCCGCGACCCGCGAGTTTGACACCCCTGCTGTAAAAGGAGGCAAATGACCAGCTGTCTGCAAGGAATATAAATCCTTCCATTCCCCACCATCCTGTCAGAGCTGAAGAAGCTTCTCGGATGAGAAGCGAAATGTCTTCAAAAGGAAAAAAAAGGAAAAAAAGGGGAAAAAAAGAAAAAAAAAAGAAAAAGAAAAAAAGAAAGAAAAAGAAAAAAACGCCTTCAAAATAAAAAACAAGAAACAAGAAACTCCAGTTGCCTCCTGAAAAAGCACCTTTGGGACAACCATGACCTGGATGACTGAGAATCTCTACAAACCATTCATTTAGAGATTGTTTTAAGATATATCGCACTGAAAAAAAGGGACTCACAATCATCCCAGTTACAGGATCAGAATTTGAGCACTTGGCAACTGGCATATGTTTACAGTGGTTGCAGAGACCTGGGTTCACATGACCACTATTTGTGACCATTGCAGCTGACTTCTGAAAAAGTCAGTGGGTGTGGGTGTGGGGGGGGAGTCAGATTCACTTAATGACTGCATGACTCACTTAATAACCACGGTGATTGACTTAATTCTCTGTGGAAAAAAGGTCGCCAGTGGGGGGAAAATCAGATTCACTTAATGACTGCATGACTCACTTAACAATCAGGGTGGTTTACTTTCTGCGGCAAAACAAAGGTCGTAAGATGGGGCACGTCTCCCTTAACAACTGCCTCGCTTAGCTATGGAAGTTCCGGGGCCCAAATGTGGTTATAAGTCGAGGACAGACTACATCGATGTGAGGTCCCTGCTGATTCTACTGACCTGGGTAGATGACACTATTGCTTGTCCTGGATATTGTGGGGAAATGGCAGGTTCGGTTTTTAAAGTGACGGTGCTCTCTGAGTTTGTAAGCGAGGAAGGAGAATTGGTGGTGGAAGTTGTGGAACCTGAGAGAGATAAAGATATATATTAGAATGTATCTATCTATCTATCTATCTAATCTATCTATCTAATCTATCTATCATCTATCTATCTAATCTATCTATCATCTATCTAATCTTATCTTCATCATCTTATCTTATCTTATCTTCATATCTTATCTTCTTATCTTATCTTATCTTATCTTATCTTATCTTATCTTATCTTATCTTCATCATCCTATCTTATCATCTTATCTTATCTTATCTTATCTTCTGATCTGATCTGATTTGATCTGATCTTTCTATCTATCATCTATCTGTTCATCCAGTATTGGGTTCTAAAACCCTTTACTACCGTTTCACGCATGCGCAGAAGCGTCCCGAGCGGGTGGGTGGGTGGAGCCTCCCACCACCGATGCTACCGGTTCTTAGAACCGGGCGAAACCAGGAGCAACCCACTGCTCTATCTATCTATCTATCTATCTATCTATCTATCTATCTATCTATCTATCTATCTATCTATCTATCTATCTATCTATCTATCTATCTATCTATCTATCTATCTATCTATCATCTATCATCTATCTATCTATCATTGGAAAGAATAGAATAGAAAATCCATTACCCATTGCTGTTCAAGCAAAATGATCTGTTCTTGCAGAAATCTATCATAGCATGAAGGGGCAGGCAATTTATCCCGCCTGGTAGTATAAATTTTGAAGTAATTCTTGGCTTAACAATAGGTTAAAATGCACATATTTAGGCAAAGTCCAAAGAGAATACTTTATTGGCCAAGTGGGATTAGACACACAAGGGATTTGTATCCACAGTGCATGTAGAAGCATCTGGAATAACAGAGTTGGAAGGGACCTTGGAGGTCTTCTAGTCCAACCTCCTGCTTAGGCAGGAAACCCTACACCACTTCAGACAAATAGTTATCCAACATCTTCTTAAAAACTTCCAGTGTTGGAGCATTCACAACTTCTGGAGGCAAGTTGTTCCACTGATTAATTGTTCTAATTGTCAGGAATTTTCTCCTTAGTTCTAGGTTGATTCTCTCCTTGATTAGTTTCCACCCATTGCTTCTTGTTCTACCTTCAGGTGCTTTGGAAAATAGCATGGAAAAGCATGACGCAGATCCAGCAATTACCATTCAGAATCATTTCATACTGTCATTCATTAGTATTTCCATCTACTTCAAAAGTTTTCACTGCCCTCTAGTATACGGTTAGTCCCTGACTTACAACCATTTACTTAGTGAACATTCAAAGTTACAACGGCACCGAAAAATGGACTTACAACCATTTTTGACACTTATGGCCATTGCAGCATCCCTGGGGGTCATGTGATCAAAATGTGGATGCATGGTTAACTGGTTCATATTTATGATGGTTGCAATGTCCCAGGGGGTCACGCAATCCCCTTTTGCGACCTTCTGATAAGCAAAGTCAATAGGGAAGCCGGATTCACTGTACAACTTTATTATTAATGAAACCACTGCAGTGATTCACTTTTAACAACTGTGGCTAGAAAGGTCGCGTTTAGCAATAGAAATTTTGGGCTCAGTTGTGGTTGCAAGTCGAGGACTACCTGTAGGCTACCTGCTGAAGGCCCAATGGTATTCCATCTGGTTGTCTCCAGGTTAGGATTCTAACTTAACTTTCCGTTAGCTCAGAGGTGCCCAAACTTGGCAACTTTAAGACTTGTGGACTTCAACTCCCAGAATTCTCCAGCCAGCTATGCCACAAGTCTTAAAGAGTTTGGGGACCCCTGCATTAGCTTATCCTAATGCAGCTCCTATTCCATTTCTATTTTTTAAAATCAATTTATTAGCTGTCCAAAGGAGCTCTCCGCAGGGTCAAGAAAATAAGCATTAAAAACAGAAATCCTTTAGTAAGAGGGAAATGATCTCAAGACCATGTCAGTGAACAACAATAAGGTAAAAAAACCCAGAGTTTTAAATTACTCTTTTGACACTGAGAAGGCACTGCTAGCATTGTAGCCCAACGTAATGTGAGTTAGTGCATTCAGTGGCCATGAAATACCAGGAATGCTTGCGAACTGCTGGATAAGAAAACATTTCAAAATTGGTGGGAGTTGGAACTGAATAAAAATACAGGAAGAGGGCAGAGGTAGTAGAAATCTCTGAAATATTTTCTGCCCTATAACATTTTGTTTGGATTTTCTTGTGCATTTATTTACAGTTTTGCTGCCAAAGCACTCAAGAAGGTTTACAGTTCAAAATGACTAAAATCAATCTTTAGAATAGAATAGAATAGAATTCTTTATTGGCCAAGTGTGATTGGACATACAAGGAATTTGTCTTTGGTGCATATGCTCTCAGTGTACATAAAAGAAACGATACATTTGTCAAGAATGGTTGTCATAGGGTTCAAGTAAGCAATCAGGAAACAATCAATATGAATATAAATCGTAAGGATGTTAATCATTAATCATCATTCTTTGTTACAGCGGGGCAAATTGTAGTGCTTCAGGCTAAGAATTTGGACAGGGCAAGGTTGAAAATAAAACACGACTCCCTGTTGTCCAGAGCTGCAAAAAAATGTAGTTCACGAATCAGACGAAGCTATCCCTTGCTTACACGTAGTTTGTTGAAATAACTACTAGCTGGGCACAACTATCAAACCAGGATGCAAACTAATATCTGCAAGCCACAATGGATGCATTCACACAATACACTAAGCCTGCATTTCCCAATGGGACTCTTGTTATATGCATTGGGACGGCATATATTGTTATAGTATTCCAACATGTCTTGATGCTTCTAAGCTAGAGATGGCTACGCTAAGCTAAAAAAATCAACCAAACTATATTATCCGTTAGAACCAGTAGTGGGTTCTAAAACCCTTTGCTACTGGTTCGTGCGTGCTCACCACTTCTGCACATGTGCAGAAGCATCCCGGGTGGGTGGGCGGAGTCTCCTGCCGCCGGCACTGCCGGTTCGCAGAACTGGGCCGAACCGGGAGCAACCCACCGCTGGTTAGAACCCTATTTGAATTCAGCCAAAGAATATCTGTCTTCTTCCTTTCTTCTCTCTTTCCTGAGAATTTAATAGCAATAGCACTTAGATTTATATACCGCTTCATAGTGCTTTACATCTCTCTCTAAAGTGGTTTACAGAGTCAGTAGCCACAATCTGGCTACTCAATTTTACCGACCTTGGAGGATGGAAGGCTAAATCAACCTTGAGCTGATCAGGATCGAACTCCTGGCAGTGAGCAATGAATTAGCCCGCAATACTGCATTCCAACCACTGTGCCATCACGTCTCCTACAAACTACAAACCTTTTGGGACTTCAAGATGCCTTCTACTGCAGTGGCCCCCAATCTTTTGGGCACCAGGAACTGGTTTTCCCCCTGGACTGAAGTGGGGGGTGGGTTGCATGCTGCCTACATCCGCATATGGGGGCTTTGCTTGTTTGTGTGGCCCGGTTTCTGGCATGCCGCAGCCCAGGGCCCGTCCACGGATCAGGGGTTGGGGATCTCTGGCCTGGATGACTGAGAATCTCCACAGACATTTAGCTATGCACTAACAAACAGAATAATAAGGAAATACTTACTGTTTGCTGAGGATTTGACTTTTTTGATATTTTTAGGTTTCCGTTTTCTGGTCTGGATGCTTTCCTTTTTCATCGCCAGAGGTCTTGCCACCTTGATATTAAAAAAAAAGCACAAACCATCAATACTGGTTTAGGCTGCATTTCTGCTCTGGATGCCTTCCACACAGAGGTGAAATGCTACCGGTTCGGCCCGGTTCTGATGTATTGGTAGCGGCCGCTGCCGGTGGTTCGGAGAACCAGTAGCGGCAGCAGCGCAAGGCTCCGCCCACCCACCCAGACGTCGCCATTTTTTTATTTTTAACCCTCTGCGCATTCGCAAAGCCTTCTGTGTATGCGCAGAGGGTGAAAAAGCACGAATGAGGGTGGCAAAGCACGCGCTTCTGAACCGGTAGGGAAGGTAAGTAGATTTCACCGCTACTTCCACACATTCTTTTCTGCATGTGGACCTGGCATTTGCACACAAATATGTATGACGTCCTTGTCCTTCACTGCAAACTGTTTTCCTCAATGGCCGTCCTTGGCTAATAAACGAGCAAGGCACAATATTTGGAACACTTTCTGAACGATGTATTATCTTTCCTACAAGGCTTCATCCTCTACCACCAGAGGTGGGTTCCTCCCGGTTCGCACCGGTTCTATAGAACCGGTAGCAAACCACTGGTGATGTCACGGAGCAAGTTCTGTCGGTGCCGGTCCATGGACGCCGCCATCTCTTTTTTTGGATTTTTTTGGGGGGAATTTTTTGCAGATTTTTTCTTCTGCGCATGCGCAGAAACCAAGTTTTTGGCACTGCGCATGCACCACCATCTTGTTTTCGGCTTTTTTGGGGGGGGGATTTTGTGTGGATTTTTGGTACTGTGCATGCGCGTGCAGGAGGAAACAAATCGGCGGCGAGGTAAATTAGTACCCATCCCTGTCTACAATTTATTTATTTATTTATTATTTATTATTTGGTTCTTCTATGCCGCCCTACTCCCGAGGGACTCAGGGCGGTGTACAACATTGTGCAAGAACACTGAACAATAAACAACGATTAAAAACAATATTAAAAGATTAAAAGTTAAAAGATACAATAACCACATGCCAAGCAAACTTTGGTCTCTCAGGGACAAAAGATGGGTGTTTGGTTTTGGGAGAGCTGATGCTGAGACCAAGGTTAAAAAATTGGAAGGGATTCTCTGGATGGACTTTATCAGTACACGTACTGGTAGTTGTCAAATTACAACCACTCATTTAGCGATGGTTACAACGGCCCAGATAAAAGTAAGCTACAACCACTCTCACACTAACAAATCGCTGCCTCATCCCCATGGTTACGTGATCAAAATTTGGATGCTTGGCAACTGGCATGTATTTAGCATGGTTGCAGCATCCCATGGGTCATGTGAATGCCATTTGGGACCTTCCCAGCTGGCTTCTGACATGCTACTGTGGTCCATGGGGGTCGCAAAGAGTCAGACATGACCTAGCAACTGAACAACAACAAAATCCGAGCAACTATTTCTGAAGGATAATCACTAACGACAATCGATACATCAAGGTATTCAAACGTAATAAATACACCAAGCTATGCTCTCCTCTTACCCCATGGAGTTTCATGTATAATCCACATGCGTTGCACACCGGCTCCCCTTCTGAGTTCCGTCTCCAGAGGGTTGTGTTGGTTGTGTGACAGTTAGTGCAGCAAAGACCGGCTCGACGAGTTGAAGACTGCCAAGTAAAAAGAGGAGAAATAGTCTTTAAGAACGGAAGCATAATTTTTGGAAGGAGGGGGAGCTAAGAGGGGAAAAAAAGTATTATGAAGCATCAATTCAGAGGCAATCAAAATTAAAACCATTTCCCGAAACATGAAAAGCCTTAATTCCACATTAAAGACAACACAATTCATTGGAAGCAATAACAGTCCGCTGAGCTCATGTCTTTTTGCAGTGTGCATGGTTTTTTTTAAGGGTTGTGACATACTCTGGTAATATCCCTTTAAATCCTCTTCCCTGAATTTAAGTGGACTTTTGCCAGGGGGAAATCTTTCACAAAGTACCAGAGGAGACGCTGAGCCAAAGATTTAGCACTGTGTGTTTTCTTTCTCTTTCTTTTTCTCTTTTTCTCTTTTTCTCTTTTTCCCCCTTTTCCCCCTTTTCCCTCTCTCTCTCTCTCTCTCTCTCTCCATCCATCCATCCATCCATCCATCCATCCATCCATCCATCCATCCATCCATCCATCCGTCTCTATGCACCAAAGAAAGTCATGTAACCATTTAAGTATTCAAAGGTTCTGTATTGTAAAGTCATGGCTTAAAGGATACCAAGCGTGACTTCACAATACAGAACCCTTGAATACCTAAATGGAAGGCTGTGATTTCCAGAAAACTGTGGGTCCAGAGATATTTCACGAGAAGAGTCCCCCACTCCTCTGCTCGCAACAGAATACCTTATGCCACCAGACTTGAAATTTTGGGCCTAGACAACTTAGAACTTCGCCGTCTTCAATCCGACCTAAGCATAGTGCATAAAATTATCCGCTACAATGTCCTACCTGTCAATGACTACTTCAGCTTCAACCACAACAATACACGAGCACACAATAGATACAAACTTGTGGTAAACCGCTCCAAACTTGACTGCAGAAAATACGACTTCAGTAACAGAGTGGTCAATGCCTGGAATGCACTACCTGATTCTCTGGTTTCTTCCCCAAACCCCCAAAACTTTAACCTTAGACTGTCTACTGTCGACCTCTCCCCATTCTTAAGAGGTCTTTATTAGGGAGTGTGCATAAGCGCACCAGCGTGTCTACCGTCCCTGTCCTAATGTTCCCTTTTATTCGTATCCATTTTCATCTATTCATAATTATGTTTATACTTATATCTGTTATCTAATACATGCCTGACAAAATAAAATACATAAATAAACAAACAAACTGCTGGCTAAATGCCCTCCCACCCCCAATCATTCTGAGATCGTGTGCATATTCCAAAAAGCAAGGAAGTGCTGTAATCACGAAAACGGCAACTGCATGGATGTGCACAAAACGCCTCCCCCGATCACTTAGCAGCTGTTTTGAAAAGCAAAACAAACTTCTATAGAAATGGTTGTTTTTAATCCTTGAACTGCCTGGCAGACAGGTCAAATATATTCTAGTTCATCCTCTGAGATCAAGAACTTCACTGCCATTTCAAGGAATCATGGGATTAACTGTATTAATTTCATTTTGCAACTTTTTCACGAATTCTCTTTCTTTTTCTTCTTTAAGGAGTGTCTATGGGAAAGAGTGTGTCGATCAAAAAAGGCAAAATGGCAACCAGGGTTGTGTAATCCAAACCCCGCCTGTTTCTCTTCTTTTTACGTGCTTTGATATGTACCCCCAAAAAGGCTTTTGCACAATTCAGGAAAAGTTGTGGCTGCTTTCAGAATTGTTTGAATGAGTGACTCATTAAAGCAGCTGCATTTTTCTGCCCTGTGGTGCTAAATGAACCATGTGAGTTAAGCAACTTTTTTATTCCCATGATAAACTCCAAGGCGGAGAAATACATATGTGATAAATCAAAGGACAACTTTAAAACTTAGCCCATATGCTTTCCCAGGATCAAAGTTCATTGCATTGGTAGAAACGCTCTGGCTCTTTTGCTTTTAAGGTTGTTGGAATTTTAAAAAGAGAAGGCTTTTCAACAGTGCAAACAAATTTGCATTAGGATAATTCCTCTGCTCTAAAGGGTAGGAAACATCCTAATTACAGGTAGTGCTAAACTTGCAAATAGAATAGAATAGAATAGAATAGAATAGAATAGAATAGAATAGAATAGAATAGAATAGAATAGAATAGAATAGAATAGAATAGAATAACAAGAGTTGGAAGGGACCTTGGAGGTCTTAAAGTCCAACCCCCTGCTTAGGCAGGAAACCCTATATCATTTCAGACAAACGGTTGTCCCATCTCTTCTTAAAAACTTCCAGGGTTGGAGCATTTACAACTTCTGAAGGCAAGTTGTTCCACGGATTAATTGTTCTAACTTTCAGGAAATTTCTCCTTAGTTCTAGGTTGCTTCTCTGCTTGATTAGTTTCCACCCATTGCTTCTTGTCCTACCCTCAGAGGCTTCCAGCAACTGTTCTTTATATGTTTTAGCCTCCACTCCCCTAATCATCTTCGTTGCTCTTCTCTGCACTCTGAATGAATCCTCTGCATTCATTTAGCGAGTGTTTGATGTTACCGAGGACTTAAAATCAGTCCCCACACTTATGACCATTGCAGCATCCCTATGCAGAGGTGGGTTCCTACCGGTTCGATAGAACCGTTAGTAACTTGGCGGCCTAGGTCGTTGGAACCGGCAGCAACCCGGGCCTGCCACACCCCCGAACCATTTCTCTTGGTGGCGCCTATCTTGTTTTTTGCTTCTGCAGATGCGCAGAAGGTTTTTTTAGTACTGTGCCCGTGCGGTGCATCCCTGAGCAAACCGGCAGTAGCAGAATCCGGAACCCACCCATCCCTATGGTCACATGATCAAAATTTGGGTGCTTGGCATTTAAATATGACCCTAAGCTAGGAGGGGCAACTGTGAACTTCTAAATGTTTCTACAGCGTGACTGCAACACCCGTCAACCCTCGCAACCCAACAGGGTCTAGGACAGCAGTTCCCAACCTTCCTAATGCTGCGACCCGCGCCCCGCGCCCCACCCCCGCAACCCCACCGCAACCCACTCCGCCACCGCCATTTGGGTTCTTTTACCCTCTGCACATGCGTAGAACCCTTTGTGCATGCGCAGAGGGTAAAAGAACCCAAATGGCGGCGGCGGGGTGTGTCGTGGTGAGGGCGTAGCATGGGTTGTAGGGCACGATATGGCCAGGGTTGTGGTGGGGGGGGGGGAGCTGAGGATGCCAGGTGGGATAACCTGGGAAATGGTCATTCGATCCCCAAAGGGATCACGACCCCCAGGCTGGTCTAGGACAATTCACCACGGTCAACTTGCCACAGCTAACACACCATGGCCGACTCACCACAGCCGACTTGCCATGGCCAAGTCGCCACGGCCAACTCACTATACAGGCCAACTCACTGCGGGACAAGACACTAGTATCAACACTAATATGGAAGAAATGGTGGAATAGAATCATCAAAGAAAGGATGCCAAAGGAAGGACAGAATGAAATGTGTTATTTATTTTAAATAATTCAATTGAATTCTTAAATTGTCCCGTGGGGAGTTGACTGTGGTGAGTTGGCCACAGTGGGTTGCCCCATTCTCACCCCAACAAGAGGATACTGGGAATTGTAGTTCAGCAACAGTTGAAAGGTTTCTTCGTTCTTTGCTAGCCTGACCTTTTCTTGACATGCTAATTGTCCAGGGACAATTTTTGGGGTGGTGGGGGAGGATCTCCAGAACAAACTTCTTCCAAGTGTCTGCTTGCAAAACTAGATCACAGGCTGGACCCGGTCTCGCTTCAGTTCTCACTTCAGGTGCCTCACGAATACTTCGCAACCTTTCGCGAGAGAAAGTTTCTGCCTGTGATGATCATAATCCAGCTGCTTTGGAAATTATGTACGCGCCGGAGAATTTCATATCTGTTTACTTTACTATTAAAAACTTGGGACCACGAATGATAGATTAAGTGAAAGGAGCAGGAACTCAAATGCCCAGCTCGGCAAAACTTCATACCGCTGATCAGCACTCGTATAAAATGGAGGGCGTGACAAGGCAAGAGAAGACGTTTCAAACATTTAGGTTTTGCAAAAACAGTTGTTAAAGTAGAAAGTGCAGTCAATACTGGAAGCTGCCTTTTTTGAGTCTCTTTCTTTTGGACTCCATTGGGGTCGTAAGTCGGGGATTACCTGCGTGTTACACAGCCCTTTCAAGGAAGAAGGCCGCTCTTCTAAAACACACTTGAGTAACACGTTCCTTTGTTTTGACATTTGGCAACACCAGTGAAATGAAAAAGAAAAAAAAAATCTTGTTTGGCTAAATGGAAAGGGAGGGGAAGCCCCCAAATCATTCCAACGCTTTTTAAGAAGAGAGAGGGGATTTCTCCTCCCCCTTACTCAAACCGCCTTTGCAAAAAGGGTTGACCTTGCTCGAAGTTGCTGATTTTCAATGCTGGGCCAACCCGGTTTTGTTTATACAAAACCAGGCCGAGTCCTTAAGCAGAAAGCTAATCGCCAGCTACCTAAAGCAGCCCAAAATTCAGCTGATAAGCTCCCTCTGCATTGTGAGTTTCCGACTGTGTTTATTCAAAACACACCCAGAAGTTTCACCCGCTCTCTAAAGACAGTGGACCTTTCTAGTGAAGTCTTGCTCCAGAGTTGTCGTTGTTGTTGGTTGCTTTTCCCTTCGTGGTTTATTGCAAGAAAAGACGAAAGGAAAATAAACCCAGAGAGCCGAGATCCAAGACACAGGATTCAAAACAATAACATCCTAATCCCAAATACGAACAGAAACGCAGCTCGTGTTGTAAGGTTTTTCTTGATTAAATAAAAACACTGCTTCCATAGCTCTGACGTCCTGAATGGAAGAAGGCACAGGGAGGAAACAACACCGGAGATTTCTCCTTTTTAAAAATGGTTTTTATCTGCTCAGCGTTTATCTACTAAAGCCCAGCTGTGGGGAGGCACATTTCAGGTTTGATCCTTAGGTCTGTACAATTCCTCCTCCCTACTTCTACTGCAAAACATACTTTTCCCCTCCCCTCCAGTTGCTTTCAGTTCTACACACTTCAAAGGCCAAAGAGGACATTATCAAGGCTCTTATGTTTTTAAGTTTAAGTTCAGTGTTTTTAAATTTCAAGTATAGGGTCTCAAGGACGAGGGGATATTTTGGAAGCCCTAGTGTGGTATGATCTATTCTCCAAACAACTGAAGAGGGGGAAAAAAAGGCTACGATCTTGAATGTTTGGTGAATAACTCTGGAGGATGTGTACGTACACACACACACACACACACACACACACACACTTGAGAACACATACAGTCTGCTAGAATGAAGTGCGAAGCTCTGAATGGCAGAAACACAGACAATTTGCAACTTATCTTGGCCCATGATTTTTTTCCCCCTCAGACGGAACTGGGGGTCAGTGTGCTTTCTGAAAATGTGAAATCTGAACACTGATGACCAAGGAGCTCTCTTGTTGGTTTGATGGCCCATTTTGTAGAGCAAAAAGAATTATTTGGGGTACAAATGTTGAAAAAGCATTTTGGAATTCTTTTGATCCAGTGAATGGGAGTTCTGTATATAGGGGTCTACAATCTTGGCAACTTTACGACTTGTGGACTTCAACTCCCAGAATTCCTCAGCCAGCTGGCTGAGGAATTCTGGGGGTTGAAGTCCACAAGTCCTAAAGTTGCACAAGGCTTGCGGACCCCTGCTTTAAACATTACTAGAAAAGCAACATCTCAACGTGAGCTAGTCTTACCAGTCTTTTCTGTGGCTTGATGAGAGGTCTGTTGATCCCGTTCATTTTGTGATAGAGGCCACAGGCATTGCACAGATAATGCCCTGTGCCATCTTTCCTCCATAAGGGGGTGGACATGGCCCCACAGTTCACACACTCTCGGCCGTCCGGGAATTCCTCCACGTACTCTGAAATCAGGCGGGAGGAAGAGAGAATGGTCAGAATTGAACTTTGGGTAGCATCGTGTCATCCCTTCAAGGAAGACCCAAGATTATGAATGCAGTTAGAATGCTGACAGTGAGAACATTGAATCAGTGGAACGGCTTGCCTCCAGAAGTTGTGAATGCTCCAACACTGGAAGTCTTTAAGAAGAGATTGGACAACCATTTGTCTGAAATGGCATAGGGCAGTGATGGCTAACCTTTTCCAGACCGAGTGCCCAAAGCACGCCCGCGCGCCTGAACCCCCAAAATGCAATGCATGTAGGCCCCCCCACGCATGCGCCCCACCCCCACACATGCGCCCCCCCCGCGCATTCACGGCGGAGACCCGACGACCAGCTGGCCGGTGGGAGGCGCACACGCGGTGGAGCTGAACTAGAGCGACGGCTCGCGTGTCCACAGAGAGGGTGCTGCGTGCCACCTGTGGCACGCATGCCATAGGTTAGCCATCACAGGTATAGGGTTTCCTGCCTGAGCAGGGGGTTGGACCAGAAGACCTCCCAAGACCCCTTCCAACTCAAATGTCATCACCTTTTGTAACCTTCTGACAAGGAAAGTCAATGGGGAAGCCAGATAAAGTTAATAACCACGTTATGAACGTAACAAGTGCAGTGATTCATTTAACAACTGCGGCAAGAAAGTTCATAAAACGGGGCAAAACTTACTTAACCCCCAGCTTGCTTAGCAACAGAAATTTTGGTCATAAGTCAAGGACTATCTGGATTTAAATACACCGGTATTTCCCAACCTTGGCATATTGAAGCTGAGTAAACTTCAACTCCCAGAATTCTCAGTTGTGTTGACTGTGGAATTCTGGGAACTGAAGTCTAGTCACCTTCAATTTGCCTTCAACTCTCAAGGAAAGAGACAAATAGGAGTGACTACAAACTGAAATGTTTTCTCCTGTTGAACGCAACAGTTAGGTTCTCGCTTTGGAACATGGAGACACAGAGCAAAAGTTAATGATTACGAAGTGTCCTTTGGAAATTCAGTCTTTGCAGGGCCTAAACTCAGTGTTACATGTACACTTTACACACTCCCAAGGGTGCAGAAGAAAGGTTCAGAGGACAAAAGGACAGCCTGGATTGTTTTGTTCCAAGAGTCTGTGCTCTCTGGTGTTTTTGTACCGAATCGAGTTATATGTGGACTTTTAAAAAATTCTCCATCTTGATTTGAAGGCAGAGAAAAAGTGGGAATGATTTCTCCAAGCGAAGGAGGAAATATCCCACTTCTGTTCTCTTGAACAGAAGTGGGATATAAGTAAGTAAGTAAGTAAGTAAGTAATACTTATTATGTAAGTAATTATACTTACATAATTACTGTTCTGAGAATGAAATCCACTGTTCTACAGTAATTATGTCACTACTGAAAAAGTCCCTGTGATAAAAATTATTTTGGGGATTGAATGGAAACAGGGAGAGCCAGCGAGTTTGCACACCGCTAGAGATATATATATATTTTAAAGGATGTTCATCTAGACCAGGGGTCGGCAACCTGCGGCTCTGGAGCCGCATGTGGCTCTTTCATCCCTCTGCTGCGGCTCCCTGTCGCCAGTCAGTTCCACAATTGATAGGGCTTTTGGTTAGGACAGGTAGAGGAAAAAGGATGCCGTGCTAGGAGGAGACTCTATGGTGGGGGAACCGGACTTCCGGTCGGCTCCAGAATTGAATGGGGGGGGCTTCTGGTTAGGACCTTTTTGGCTCTTTTGAGTGTTTAAGGTTGCCAATCCCTAATCTAGACCAGAAGTGGAGAATCCTGGCCCCTATATGACTTGTGGACTTCAACTCCCAGCATTCTAATTCCACAAGTCATAAAAGGGCTATTGTTCACCACCCCTGATCTAGACTAAATGTTCCTCAATCTTGGCTACTTGAAGATGTGTGGACTTCAACTCCCAGAATTCTCCAGTCAGCTGACTGGAGAATTCTGGGAGTTAAAGTCCACACATTTTCAAGTGGCCAAGGTTCAGAAATATTGATCTATAATATCTATGGGCCATCTCTAATGAAATAAGGTCATATAAATGGGGCAAAACTCATTTAACAACTCTCTCGCTTAGTAACAGAAATCTGAATTGGGGTCGTAAGTCAAGGACTACCTGTGTATAATGCAACATATGCCCAAGATGTTCCCAATATAAATAATTGACTTACAACATTTCACTTAGTGACCGTTTGAAGTTACAACGGCACTGAAAAAAGTTACTTATGACCATTTTCCACACTTACGACCGTTACAGCATCCCCACGATCACGTGAGTTACATTCGGATGTTTGACAACTGACTCACATTTACGACGGTTGCAGTGTCCAAGTGTTATGTGAACCCCTTTTGTGACCTTCTGAGAATGAAATCCACTGGGGAAACCAGATTCATAACATAACAACCGTGTTACTAATTTAACTACTGCAGTGATTCACTTAACAACTGTGGCAAGAAAAGTTGTAAAATGGGTCAAAATTCACTTAGCAACAGAAATTGTGGACTCAGTTCTGGTCGTAAATCGAGGATTACCTGTATTAATTTAAGATTAATAATGATTATTTAAGATTATCTAACATCCCATTATTAATCTTCAATAGGGGGTAATCATGATGACTAGAGAAATGTATATAATCAGCAGTTTCTCCAATTGACCTCAATGCCTTTTAGATTGCATAGCAACCCAGGTCCACCGTCCTGGCATAAATTTTGCTTTCTTGAAAGTAATTCCTCTTGAATATTGGGTTACTCACTTAACAAATGTTTCACTTAGCCACATAAATTTTGGGCTCAATTGTGGTCATAACTCGAGGACTACCTGCACGTCATGAATTCGAACAGCAATTTTCCCATGGGCTGTCTTAACCTCCTAAGTTGGAAAAATACATTCAAATGAAAACATACTAGCTCATGAAATATTGCCCTGTTGAAAGACCAGCTATGAAATCACGTCATCTACACCAGGGGTCCTTAAGCCCCGGTCCGTGGACAGGCACCTGTCGATGAGATGCCAGCAACCGGTCCATGCAAACAAGCGAAGTCCCATTTGTGGGATGCAGGCAGCACTCAAAAACCACGTCCCCTCCAGTTTGCGGAAAAAATCTCCACGGAATCGGTCCCTGATCCGCAAAGGGTTGGGGAGGCCACCGATCTACACCATACCCAAAGCAAAGGGCAGGATTTCTCCTATCTAAAAATGTGGATGGAAGAACAGAGTTCAGTTTCCCCATGATCCTGGAACATCCTGATCTGGAACAGCGCGATCAAAGGTGGTATTCAGCTGATTTGGGCGAACCGGTAGTAGCGACCTGCGGGTGGGGGCACCTCTGTGCGTGATCCGAGAAAAACCACCACCAGGTATCTACTACCACATGTCTCCCTGCGACCGGTTAGATCGCACAGAGAGGGCCTGCTCCAGGTCCCGTCGGCTAGACAATATCGACTGGCGGGACCTCGATCGAGGGTCTTCTCTGTGGCGGCCCCCCACGTTATGGAATCAACTCCTGATTTTATTGTTCTCTTGTATTGCTGTTAGCTGCTCGAGTCCTTATCGGATTGAGCGGCCTATAAATGCAATCAAATAACAAAATAAAATAAATACTTGCCACTTTATTAGCCTGAAATCTGGGTCACATTGACCCAGGGAGAGACAACCTGAGAATATTACTCAAAAGCGCTTCAGCAGCCTGTAGTAACATAGGAATATTCACATTATTTAACCAGCATTCACACAGGATTTCATAAAATCTTATTCCCAAACTAGACGCAGATACAGGGAGCCCTCGACTTACGACCATTCGTTTAGTGACAGTTCAAAGTTGCAAGGGCACTGAAAAAAAAGAGACTTACAATCCGTCCTCACACTTACGACCATTGCAGCATTCCCCACAGCCAGGTGATCAGAATCTGGGCATTTGGCAACCGGAATGCATTTATGATGGTTGCACAATCCCGGGGTCCTGTGATCACCTTTTACAATCTTCCCAGCCAGCTTCCAACCAGCAAAGTCAGTGTGGGGAAGCCGGTTTGCTGACCGACGGCGTGATTCACTTAGCAACTGCAGGGATTCGCTTAATAATTGTGGCAAAGAAGGTGGTGAAAATCACCTGTAATTCATTTAATGACTTGCCTTGCTTAGCCTTAGACACAAAATGTTTGGTTCCCAACTGTGTTTGAAAATGAAGCCTCGTCAAAATAGGTTGTCCTAGATTTACTGCCGTTCATTTAGTGACCGCCCAAAATTACAACACCACTGAAAAAAGTGACTTATGACCATTTTTCAGACTTATGACCATTGCAGCATTCCCAGGCTCACATGATCAAAATTCAGATGGCAACTGGTTCATATTTAAGATTGCAGGAATTGGGTATGTCTAGTTTAATGAAAAGAAGGACTAGGGGGTGACATGATAGCAGTGTTCCAATATCTCAGGGGCTGCCACAAAGAAGAGGGAGTCAAGCTATTCTCCAAAGCACCTGAGGGTAGAACAAGAAGCAATGGGTGGAAACTAAACAAGGAGAGAAGCAACTTAGATCTAAGGAGAAATTTCCTGATAGTTAGAACAATTGATCAGTGGAACAGCTTGCCTCCAGAAGTTGTGAATGCTCCAACACTGGAAGTTTTAAAGAAGATGTTGGATAACCATTTTTCTGAAGTGGTGTAGGGTTTCCTGCCTAAGCAGAGGGTTGGACTAGAGGACCTCCAAGGTCCCTTCCAACTCTTGTTATTTTATGTTCTATATGCTATGTGGGAATGGCAAGCAGAAAAATTATGATGAACAGCCTGTCCCCTCTGGTCATGAGACCACATTATGGACATTAAGCAACTGACCCTCATTTATTTATTTATTTGTGAGATTTATATACCGCCTCACAGTGCAAGCACTCTCTAAGTGGTTTATGGTCACTTGCAGTGTCACATGACCAGAGTTTACAACTTAAACGCAGAAAATGTACAATTTAAAGCAGAAAACATCCATTACAAACAATGGATTCACTTAATGACTGCTGTGGTCGCTTTATGCCTGCCATAGTCGCCTAACAATCCTTGCAAAAAAAAAGGTTGTGAAATTGGACATGAGCATTTGATGGCCCACTGAACAAATGAAAAGAATTTATGACCGTATTTCCAGCCACAATTTGACCATAGTTATGACTGTATTTTATGGTCATAAGTTGTTGCCTTTGACTTAAAAGAATTCTGAAAAGGTTCCCCAAACCAAGCTCATATTGGGAACAGAAACCCTTGCAATGGTTTTTAATTATTAAGAATTCTTTTTTCAGTTTGGGTCAATTTCTAGAAATCATAACTGTTCTTGGCTCTACATTTCCAGAATAATCGGGATTTCAAACAAGCAATTATCCAGGTCCCATAAAATCATAAATACCTATTTGTCACAGACAGGCGGTGGCAAGAGAAGACAAGCTTCTTTTAAACAACCTCAAAGCTCTAAAAACAAACACAGCTTCACCTATTGTATATACTCTTCCTTAATGATTTCGACGAGACCAAATTGCATCTACCTCAAGAGTTTTAAGATCAGGACATAGAAAATTGTGTTTGTAGGATTGTTATTGGGTTTTTATTTTGTGGGTTTTTAATGTTGTAAGCTATACGGAGTGACCTCTGTGTGAGTTGAGAAGCCATATAAATTGAAATAACAAATAAAAATAAATAAGTACCGATAAAGGAGAATATTTGTAGCTTGGGATTGAAATGAGGGGCCTTTGGGGCTCTCTGAGCTTGGTTGTTTTCTTGTGGATGTCTCATTACCCAAATACTGATGATGTTACCTAGTTTGGTTAATGAAACGTCTGCAAGAAAACAACCAAGCTCAGAGAGCACCAAAGAATCCTCAAATAAATAAACATTCACTCTTATTTATTTATTTTAGTTTTTTTTTAAGAGCTGAGGTGGCACAGTGGTTAAAATGCAGCACTGCAGTTCAGCAGTTCAGCTGTTCAAATCTCACCAGCTCAAAGTCGACTCAGCCTTCCATCCTTCCGAGGTTGGTAAAATGAGGACCCAGATTGTTGGGGGCAATATGCTGAACTCTGTAAACCGCTTAGAGAGGGCTGTAAAGCACTATGAAGCGGTATATAAGTCTAAGTGCTATTGCTATTGCTATTATCAAACATGTACAGGATAGTAGTTGTTTGTATACACATAAGTAAAAAGTTCCGATAAAAGAGGACAATAGGACAGTAGGACAGGGACGTGGGCACAGTGGTGTGCTTATGCACGCCCCTTACAGACCTCTTAGAAGTGGGGAGAGGTCTACTGTAGACAGTTTAAGGTTCACTCATTCACTCTTATTCTGTTACTTTCCACTTTTAGGAGGTAGTTTAGCCTATTTTTTTTCCTCCTTTCCGATTTCAGCACATTAACCTGTTCTTTCAAGCATTCCCCTTGGTTAACTCCTCTTCCTTTTCTTCTAAACTCCGCAATAATTATCTTGTCTACCCAAAGGCAGAAACTAATGGCTGTTGACTTCTCTGGAGGCATGGAGGCTGCCTTACTAAAACTTAACACACACACACACACACACACACACACACACACACACACACACACACACACCCTCCAAACAACACCCCCTCCCCTTTTTTAAAATGCAGTTTGCAAGGGCCGGGTGACACGCAGCCGGGCTTGGTTGTAAAAATAAATGATTGAGATGATGTTATTGTAAGATGATAAAAGGGGAGGAGGAGAGGGAGGATGAGGAGACTTCCCTGACTTCAATCAAACCCTGTTGCTTGTTGACTGCTGGCGACAAGCAGACTGGACCAGGCCTGCTGGAATGTCTTGGCTGACGGAGAAAGTCCGCGTAGACTGAACTCTGCATATCAATCACTCCGACAGCTTAGACCTGACAAATGACAGACTCTCTCTCTCTCTCTCTCTCTCTCTCTCTCTCTCTCTCTCTCTCTCTCTCTCTCTCTCTCTCTCTCTCTCTCTCTCTCTCTCTCTCTCTCTCTCTCTCTCTCTCTCTCTCTCTCTCTCTCTCTGTGTGTGTGTGTGTGTGTGTGTGTGTGTGTGTGTTGGAGAAGGGTGAGAAGTCACCTTTTCCCATCCGTTTCACAGCTTTACCTCTACCAAATCCTGACTTAAACGCAAGACAAAGAAGAGGGGGTCAACTTCTCTATGGAGAATTCTCAGTCATCCAGGTCATGGTTGTCCCAAAGGGGCTTTTTCAAAAAGCTTGAAGAAGCTTCTCATCCATGATCTGAAGAAGCTTCTTGGGATGAGAAGCAAAACGTCTTCAAAGAAGGGGGAAAAAGTCCAGCTGCCTCTTGAAAAAGCCCCTTTGGAACACAGTGGGGCCAACTTATTTTCCAAAGCACCAGAAGGCAAGGCAAGAAACAATGGATGGAAGCCGATCAAGAAGGGAAGCAACCTGGAATTAAGGAGAAGTTTCCTGATGGTGGGAACAATGAACCAGGGGAACAGTTTGCCTTCAGAAGGTGTGGGTGTTTCCATCACTGGAGGTTTTTAAGGAGAGGGCTTGACAACCACTTGACTGAAATGGTATAGGCGCAGGGGTCTCCAACCTTGGCAAGTTTAAGACTTGTGGACTTCAATTCCCATGGAGTTGAAGTCCACAAGTCTTAAAGTTGCCAAGGTTGGAGACCCCTGGTAGGGTATCTCCTGCTTGAGCAGGTGGTTGCATTAGAAGACCTCCAAGGTCCTTTCCAGCCCTATTCTATTCTAGTCATCCTTATTGTCTACTAGAATAAGCCCTAGGCCAGCGGTTCTCAACCTGGGAGTTGCGACCCCTTTGGGGGTCGAACGACCCTTTCACAGGAGTCGGGAGACTTCGCCCGGATGCCGCCATTTGTGTTCTTTTACCCCCTGCGCATGCACAGAACCCAAATGGCGGTGGCGGGGTGGGGGTCGCGGCGGCGGGGTGGGTCGCGGTGGGGTTGCAGAGGCGGGTCGCGGCATTAGGAAAGTTGAGAACCACTGTCCTAGGCAATTGTTTGGGGTTACAGCCAACCTACTGTCCTTTGGTGGGGCCATCAATGCTACGTTGATTCATCCAGAAAGCTCATTTGGAATTGAGAGAAGAAAAATAAATTTTGCTTTGTTTTCCATCCAAATGGATGGATGTCCCAGGATCGACAGAGCAGTTGGGTGAACGAACCGAAGCACCAGGTTAGTAAACAATCTGTTGGGCAGGTATATAAAGCAGGGATGACCATCACATGCTTCCAGGTGGCCTGAGAGGGCATGGGACATCCTAATGTCATTATTCCAAGAAACCTTCCCCAAATAGAACTGACAATAAGCAGCAAGTGGAAGCTTGTCAATTTGTCATCAAAGCTGTGGGCTATATAGCCCAATTCTTCACAGCCCTGATGGGACAGAGAAGTCTTGTAGCTCAGTTCTGATCAAAAGGTTAGAAAATTTACCTGCCATCAAAGTACGGGTGGGCCTAAGCAAGTCATCAGTTCAAATATTTAATTCCAAAGTGATTTAAGCTACCAATTCAGATTTCCCAACCAGTTTTCCAAATGGTTTCAGGAAGCTTTACTACAATTCGGTGGGCTTATTCACACGCACTTTTCTCAAATCCATCCCAAACATGCAACAGGTAATTCTCGACTTACAACAGTTCGTTTAGTGACCGTTCAAAGTCACAATGGCAAAATGTCTCACTTAACAACAGAAATTGTGGTTGTAAGTCGAGGATTACCTGTATTGACTTTCTGACTTTCTGTATTGACTTTCTGAATGCTCTCTACATGGGGCTCCCCATGAAGAGCACCCGGAGGCTCCAACTGATCCAGAATGCAGCCGCGCGGGTGGTTTTGGGGGCTAATTGGCGCTCCCATATAACACCCCTCCTGAGCGAGCTGCACTGGCTTCCGGTGGTCTACCGGGTGCGCTTCAAGGTGCTTGTTACTACCTTTAAAGCGCTCCATGGCATTGGACCTAGGTATCTCCGAGACCACCTGCTGCCACAAACTGCTTCCCATCGACCAGTGCGCTCCCACAGAGAGGGCCTCCTCGGGGTGCCATCAGCCAAGCAGTGTAGGCTGGTGACGCCCAGGGGGAGGGCCTTCTCTGTGGGAGCACCCACCCTCTGGAATCAGCTCCCTCCAGACTTAAGAACCATTCACGACCTGTCCACCTTCCGCCGTGCCCTCAAGATGTTTTTTTTTTATCAAGCCGGGCTGGTGTGAAAAAGTTTTTGGGGTTTTTTAAAATTTTAAGATTTTACTAAATTTTAATTGTATTAAATTAGGGCCACATAGAATATTTTCTTTTAAATGTATTTTAATGTTTATATTGTATTTTTTACTTGGCTGTTCACCGCCCTGAGTCCCCTGGAGAAGGGCGGTATATAAATTTAATTAAACTAAACTAAACTAAACTAAACTAAACCAAACTAAACTGAATCAAAACTTCAAATCTCCCGGAAAATCCAGATATGGGGCAACATGCATCGGCCTTGAAAGTCGCCACAATTGACTGTATTCTGTGACAAACCAGTTTTGTGTGTCAATGTGGTACAGCAAGGGCAAAGGAAGAAAGATAGCAGGGTTCCAATATCTCAGGGGCTGCCACGAAGAAGAGGGAGTCAAGCTATTCTACAAAGCACCTGAAGGCAGGACAAGAAGCAATGGATGGAAACTAATCAAGGAGAGAAGCAACCTGGAATTAAGGAGAAATTTCCTGACAGTTAGAACAATTAACCAGTGGAACAACTTGCCTCCAGAAGTTGTGAATGCTCCAATACTGGAAGTTTTTAAGAAGAAATTTGGACAACCATTTGTCTGAAGTGGTGTAGGGTTTCCTGCCTGAGCAGGGGGTTGGACTAGAAGACCTCCAAGGTCCCTTCCAAATCTGTTATTCTGAAGGATGCAAAGATGGAATAATTCTGTCAGGGTTGAATCCTGCTCTTAAACCGGAAAGCTGCTGGTGTTGCACATGCAACTTTGTGGCTGTGTTTGTGGAACACAGAAGGCAACCTCTTCTACGTGTCCTGCCAAATGAATCCAAGGTTACACCAAGGACGCACCCTACAGCAACACCAGGGAGGTGGTGGCAACCGAAAAGGAGAGCAGATGGGAGAGAGGCAGGGACTTTGGAAAACCAATCCATCACTGCCACCACGACAGCAGCAGCATGTTTTTTGCAAAACAGCTTTGTGCCAAGGAAAACACAAGCCTTGTGCCATTTTTAGAGCTTACTGAAGGATGATTTCTGTTGGAAGGGGTTAAGTGCTGGCCCTGAATACTCCATTTGACCCCGGCTTGCCCCCGTAATGTTGTAGATTGAGCAGGGGGGCAGAAAAATCCAAGGCATTCTGGTCAATCTCAATTACCCACCCACCGTAAGGAGTTGCCAGTTTGTTCTAGCGTTTTTTAAGACACCAGGGTAGAAGCCAGGAGACTCATGAGTTGTAGTCCTACCTTAGGCATGAAAGCCAGCGGGGTGGGGGTGGGGGGTTGGACCAATCACCAGGAGACTGAGTTCTAAATCCTGTTTTCAGCATAAAAGTTGACTGGGTGACTTTGGGTCAGTCCCTCTCTCTCAGCCCTAATCACCTGACAGGGTGGTGGTTGTGGGGAAAATAGGAAGGAGTATTAGGTCTCTTTCACAGCCTTAAGTTATGTGGAAAATAATAGAGAAGAAAAGCAAAGAATAGCAAAGAAAAGAATAGCAAAGGAAAAAGGAAAGGAAAGGAAAGGGAAGGGAATAAGAATAAGAAAAAAAGAAAAAGAAAGAGAAAGAGAAAGAGAAAGAGAAAGAAAGAGAAAGAATAATAAGAAAAAGAAAAAGAAAAAGAAAAAAAGAAAAAGAAAAAGAGGAAATGAGAGGGGAGGGGAGGGGAGGGGAGGGGAGGGGAGGGGAGAGGAGGGGAGAGGAGGGAAAGGAAAAGGAAAAGAAAGGAAAGAAAGGTAAGGAAAAGAAAGGAAAAAAAGGAAAGAAAAGAAAAGAAAGAAAAAAGAAAAAGACAAAGAAAAAAGAAAAAGAAAAAAGAAAAAGAAAAAGAAAAAGAAAAAGAAAAAGAAAAAGAGGGGAGGAGAGGGGAGAGGAGGGGAGAGGAGGGAAAGGAAAAGGAAAAGAAAGGAAAGAAAGATAAGGAAAAGAAAGGAAAAAAAGGAAAAGAAAGAAAAGAAAAGAAAGAAAAAAGAAAAAGAAAAAGAAAAAGAGGGGAGGAGAGGGGAGGGGAGGGGAAGAAAAGGAAAAGAAGCAGCAGTTCCATCATCCCAGCATCATATATCTACACTGAGGGTAAGCACAATACAATGGTAGTACAGGTAGTCCTTGATTTACAACCATTCAGTTGGTGACCATTCGAAGTTGCAATGGCACTGAAAAAAGTGACATGACTATTTTTGTCCGTTGACCGTTTTGACCATTTGACCGTTGCAACATCCCCATGGTCACAAGCTCAAAATTCAGATGTTTGGCAATTGGCTTATATTTATGAGGGTTGCGGTGATCCCCTTTTGTGACTCCGGACAAGCAAAAGTCAATGAGGAAAGCCAGATTCACTTAACCACCGTGCTACTAATTTAACCAACTGCGGTGATTCACTTAACAACGGTGGCAAGAAAGGTCATAAAATGGTGCAAGCACTCGCTTAGCAACTGTCTTGCTTAGTGAAGTATTGGGCTCAATTGTGGTCATAAGTCGAGGACTACTTATAGAATTGAATCAAGGGGTCTGTCCAATTTCCCACTCAAGGCAGTGTCCATGGTGTGAGATTTTTCAGCTCATCGCTCCCAGTACAGCCAGTATTGCATGATGATTGTCTTAGGGATAAAATGAGGGAAGGTCCTGTGGATGCTACCTTGGACTTCCAGAAAAAGGATAAAAATGCAACAAAAGAAATAAATATCTCCTAGTGCACCATCAACCAAACCACTGCAGCCAACATGATACAAACTGGGATTGTATACTAAGCCTTGATATGAACAAGCATAAATGCTAAAATAAAAGGGCATATAGCTAGAGTAGAGTAGAGTAGAGTAGAGTAGAGAATAAGGACTAGACTAGACTAGAACAAGGAAAAGAATAGAATGGAATGGAATGGAATGGAATGGAATGGAATGGAATGGAATAGAATAGAATAGAATAGAATAGAATAGAATAGAATAGAACAACAGAGTTGGAAGGGACCTTGGAGGTCTTCTAGTCCAACCCCCTCTTCAGGCAGGAAATCCTATACCATTTCAGACAAATGGTTGTCCAATCACTTCTTAAAAACTTCCAGTGTTGGAGCATTCACAACTTCTGGAGGCAAGCTGTTCCACTGATTAATTGTTCTGTCAGGAAATTTCTTCTTAGTTCTAGATTGATCATTCTTTGGAAATAAATGTCCCTGTTGTTTATCAAGCTATATTTCCCCACTCTGTTATGTATATTGTGAGTAAAATGCATGTATGTATATGTGTGTGTGTGTGTGTGTGTGTGTGTGTGTGTGTGTGTGTGTGTGTGTGTAATATATATATATAGTCATCGACTTACCACCTTTCATTTAATGACTGTTCAAAGTTACAACGGCACTAAAAAAGTGACTTATGACCATTTTTCACGCTTATGACCATTGCAGCATCCCGATGGTCACATGATTCAGAAAATTCAGATGCTCGGCAACTGGCTCACATTTATGACGGTTGCAGTGTCCCGGGGTCATGTGATCTCCTTTTGCAACCTTCTGACAAGCAAAGGCAATGGGGAAGCCGGATTCACTTAACCGTGATTCACTTAACAACGGAGGCAAGAAAGGTCGTAAAATGGGACAAATTTCACTTAACAATTGCCTCGCTTAGCAACAGAAATGTTGGGCTAAATTGCGATCGTAAAGTCGAGGACTACCTTCTATGGATACAGATGTTTCTTCAATGGGATTCCTTCTATTCTGAGTTTTACATCTAGGTTACATTTTATCTAGGAGACAGCATGTCTAAACTTATCAGCTAGCCATCAACTTTTTTTCTGGTTAAAACAACATCCCTGATATGACCCAAAGGTTATTGAGTCAGTTTAACCCGGGAGAGAGGTTAGATTAATTTCAATTAAAATGGTTCATTTTCATGTGACCCTTGATTCTGCTTAACTCAGAAAGTGAATAATTGCGATTCACTTCCAGCTGATACTTAAAAAAAGAAAGTCAGATTTTAAAGACAAGACGCCAAGATATTGGAAAAAAAAAATCCTGTTGATTTGCCATCCAATCATTATCCTGAGCAGAGCAAATCTGGAAACTTATTTCATTGATTTTTTTTTCTCTTTTGCCCAAAATATTTTTTTTTGTTATTGTTATTCTGGATAGAAAACATTGGAAGAAGAATTGACAGATCTTGAACAGTAAAGGCAGAGACCTAGGTAAAGATAGTCCTTGAATTACAACAGTTTGTTTAGGGACCATGTGAAGCGACCGTGGCACTGAAAAAAGCGACTTTTCACCATTTTTCACACATACGACCATTGCAGCACCTCCATAGTCACGTGATCAAAATTCTGATGCTTGGCAAGAGACTCATATTTATGACAGTTGCAGTGTTCCGGGGTCATGTGATCCGCTTGTGACATTCTGACAAGCAAAAGTCAACAAAGCCAGATTCACTTAGCAACCATGTTATTAAGAACTGCAGTGATTCACTTAATGATGGTGGCAAGAAAGGATATAAAATGGGGCAAAACTGCCTCACTTAGCAACAGAAACTTGGGGCTCAGTTTTGGTCATAACTCAAGGGCTACCTGGATATTAATTCTGCCAAAGCCCTGAGAATGCCACAAGTTTGAATCTTCTTTTCAGCCTTGCTCAAGCCATAAATAGAAGCATTTAACTTATAAATAGAAGTTATTTAACATCAGCCTACACATAAAACAGTTTCCTTACAGGGCTTGGTAATCATGCCTTTGATTAAACATTTTGCAAGGTAATCCCAAATCTTTACGGTTAAGAATGTCTATTGAAGATGGTAGCGCAGAAGACAAAATACATAAAAATGTCTGGGGGAAAAAAACCAACCCCAACCAACCCAAATCCAAACTAAATCTTGACCCCCTCACAATCTTAGCTAGAAGTAAAAAGTGCCTCCAGTCAAGTTTACACAGATATAATCCTGTTATTTTCTTAGCCAAAGGATAGACATAGTTTTGTCACTGTCCTCTGGATTTCCACCCCCCTCCCCAATTTCACAGTCTAATTTACAGTCTTTCGTGTTGTCACCCATCCAAGTACTAACCAGGACTGATCCTGCTTAGCTTCTAAAGAGAGACGCTAATATTTGCTCAAACGTGAACTTTGAATAAGGAAGAGGAGAGGAAGAATTAGTTCACTATTTGCACAATTCAGTATTATATTGTGTCTAGTGTAATTCAGGCACGCCCATTATTCACCAGCTGTTTTTTTGGACGCTTTTCTTCTTAATGAAAGTATTTCTTCCTAACTCAACTCTATTGGCTGTTTGCATCTAAATCTGCTCCAACCCTAAACTTTTAAAACTGCTTTTTTCTCATTTAAATGTCCTGAAGCTAATGTTGGAAGATTTGAAGAAAAAAAAAATAACAAAAAGAATACACATGAAAGATATCAAATATGCATTAATCAGAAAAAAGAATAGGCAGGCTTACAAGATAATTATTGTGCAGCTTTTAACATGCTAAGTGATACACTTCATAGTTAAAGCGATTTAAGTCACCCAATTCAAGGGATGTGATTTTAGAGGAAACTTATAAATCTTTATATTTTAATTTATTATTATTATTTAAAAAAAGAGGCTTGTTAAATTCAATGTCATTTTCATTTTGGATTTTCATTTTAAGGCATACATTAAAACGCTAGTGGAAGTAATCGTGTAAATTTTTAGCAATACAACACTTCCAAATATGCAATATTTGATTCTGGTTGAAAATTGGAAATATTTGAAATTGGGGATTCGTGACATATAAATTGTTTTTGCACATTTGAATAAAATAAAGGAAAGGAAAAGAAAAGAAAAGAAATAATATTTTTATCCTGTAAAGATGTAACTTTGTTAGTATGCCACAAAAAATCCTTAAAGGAACATCCACATGGGCTAATAAAACTCCCCACCGAAGAGTATATAGATTTCATCTGAAGAATTAAGATGGGATGGGAAAAATAACCTAATGCGTTTTTCATAGAATTAATTTCCATTTAAGGGAATTTGAGATTTAGGGGACGGCTCCCTGGGCATCAGACTGCAAATTCTTTGCCAATTGCACTGTTCTACACAATCCCATTAAGACGCCCGTGTTATTTAAGACGAAACGTTGGTGCAATTTTATTTCGTTCGATTTAGCGAAAGGGGCATCACAAATCCGCATTCCGAACCAATCCCGCAAACAGGGAGAAAGTTTAAAAAAACAAAACAAAACACCAAAAAACAACGGACAATGTGTAAGGGAAAGGCGAAAGGAGCTTTTAAAAAAAAATTGAGAGGAAAAATAAAAACCACCCGGAAAAAAAAATAAATCATTTTAAAAAACGATTTGAAATAGGGACCCGAAATCTCCTCGTTTTGAAAACTCCCCCCCACCCGGGTCAAGCACGGAAAAAAGTCTACGAAATAAATAAACAGAAATGAGACTTTCTTCTTCTCCTTCAAACGGGCAAATGGCAAAATTGAGCGAAACCGTCTTGAATTCGATATTTATCGTTTCGGATAGCGAGAGAACAAGGCAGGGAGGAGGCACGAATTAGGCGGAAAATCCGAAACGCCAACAAAACCCGACCAAATGACCTCGAGACGTTTCAAAAGGGGGCTTGCAAAACCAAACCACCACAACAAATCAACAAACCGCGATAAGCCGCATCAAAGGGGTGGGCTTCATCCCCCCCAATTAACTCTCAAGTCTCCTTTTATTAGCCCCCTGCCCCGTTTCGGAGGTTCCTTGTCGGAGTAAAAACAAAAAAACAAAAACTCCTTGCGTGTTTTCTCCGTGGTGTGAACAGAAAGCCAAGCGACTTCGCGTGTCTGCGTGGATTTTTCAGGATCTCAAGCTGATGGATGGCACGGGAGGGCAAGGCTTGTGGAGTGTGTGTGTGTGTGTGTGTGTGTGTGTGTGTCTGTGTGTGTGTGTAGGTAGTCCACGAGATTTTCCTTTAGTGATTTAGGAACTCTTGTTGGCTTCGAAAGTCATTTTCTCCCTCCATAAATTACATTTTAAAAAAAAAACACACACAGAAAACATCGCAGAGGGTATAAATCTGCTCCCTTCGTTGAAACGCCAACCCGTTGTCACTCCTGAAAGTCAGCATTAAAAACGGATACTCGGCGAAGTTAAGGGGGTTGAAGAAAAACACTCACTTACTGCTTTCCATTTTTTTTAACCCCGCGGGATAAAAAAAAAAAACCCACCGGATTTTCTCGCATCTCTTTCTCCTTTAAAAAATAAAGGCCCAAGTTTAAAGCAGGCACGGCGCTGCTTTAAACTTGGCTGCAAGTCTTAAAACCGGAGAGAAGTCATGCCGAAGCGGCTAATCCCGGGGGGAAACCGAAATTCGGTGTAGGAAGATTCGGGGGCCCCCCGGCAGTATTGCCAGCAGTTTTCCTGCTCCTTTTTCAATGGGAACAAGTCCAGGGAATTTTTATCTGGAATAAATATAGGGCTAAGAATAGGCCGGCAGAAGGACGAAACTTAAAAAGGGCTAGGCCCTTATAAAGTTATTTTTTCCTGTACCTATTTTAATTCTGCTCCCAAACAAATATAGTTCTTTAAATGCACAGCCCTGTCAACATGCCATAGTCTTCCCCAACTATACAGGCTTTTATATTTTCAATTTTTTTTTAAAAAAATAACAAATTTGGCTTCAACTAAAATTGGGAACAATCAAAATATCCAAACTTTTGGAAGAAGCATTTTCAATGTACAGGCTTAAAAAAAATTTTTAATGCTCCAACACTGACATCAGAATAGGAGTTAAGTCCTACTCTTCCGTTACAATTGGTCTTCATGTGTTCAATCAGCTCTCTCTCTCTCTCTCTCTCTCTCTCTCTCTCTCTCTCTCTCTCTCTCTCTCTCTCTCTCTCTCTCTCTCTCTCTCTCCCATGAATTTTCCTAAGGGTTGAAATTATTTCCATTTTCCCAAAGGATTGAAGTTGAAAGAGTCTTATAACCAAAGGATGAAAATTTAACACTTGGTGGGAAGATGTACAAGCTTAGAGTAGTGTCTCTCAACCCTGGTGTGTCTTGTCTGGACTTCCAGCTCTCAGAATTCCCCAGCCAGCATGACTGGCTGGGGAATTCTGGGAGTTGAAGTCCACACACCTTCAAGGTTGAGAAAAAAGTGCCTTAGAGTAAGGTGCTAGTCCCTTTGATGGCAATGAAAGAAAACCGGAGGGGTGAGAAGGGAATTACGTTCCATTTGGGTATGTTTAGTTTAAGGAAAAGAAGGACTAGGGGTGACATGGTTGCAGTGTTCCAATATCTAAGAGTTATCACAAAGAGTGTGTCAAGCATCTAAAAGCAGGACAAGAAGCAACGGATGGAAACTAATCAAGGAGAGAAGCAACCTAGAACTAAGGAGGAATTTCCTGACAGTTAGAACAATTAATCAGTGGAACAACTTTCCTCCAGAAGTTGTGAGTTCTCCAACACTGGAATTTTTAAAGAAGAGATTGGACAACCATTTGTCTGAAATGGTATAGGGTAGTGTTTCTCAACCTTATAACTTTAAGATCTGTGGACTTCAACTCCCATAATTCCCCAGCCGGCATAGATTTTTCCTTTGCCAAGGTTGAGAAACACTGGTATAGGGTTTCCTGCCTGAGCAGGGGGTTGGACTAGAAGACCTCCAAGGTCCCTTCCAACTCTGTTATTCCTTTAACTTCTCAGGAGTGAAACTTTTCCCCCAAGGCCTACATTTGGCTGGTCTGAATGTTATCTAAATAACTTATTTCCCCACTTGGGCTGGCTTTTTTTTGACAGGCCCTGCAAGGAGGGGAGGGGGGAGAAGGGAGGAGATCCAAAGGCATTTTATGCTGATGAGGTATGCGTGCTGATGTGTGCACACACCATGCCCAGGTCAAATCTCAAAGTCACAAACTCCAAAGTACACTTGGCAACAGGTCAGGCATGTTCAAGTCAATGCATGTTAGGTTCCATTCTAGCTGGGTGGCAGGTTAATTTTTCAGCATCTGCCCAACATGATCCCGGAACTAATGATACTAATGAAACTTAGATCCTTCTTTAAAAGGACTGAAACCTGGAAACAGAGCTCACCATTCTACATTTCTTCGCCTTGCCAAGGGCACTTCCTATAGAAACTAATTAATGGGTACTTGGGTCTTCCTTTGGAATTCATCCTTAAGAGCTCTTTAAAAATACTTTCCCTGTAATGACTGTCTCTGAAAGAAGTTTCCATCCCACACTTAAAACCTTTTAGCCTTGTCTATCTTTGGCCATACCATCATAGTATGCTGTGCCTTCTCTTAAGTTACTTTGTAAAATTACTTTATCCTTGAAAAGAGACTAACCTATGCACATACTCCCATACCTCTGATGCAGAGAAATATACTGTACTAGCATGAAAGTGTCTATGGAGTCATGTCCGATAGCAAGAGGATACTGGAGCATGATTAGGACATGGTTACAAGAGATGATAGATACTGCAATGGAATTTAAACCCGAAACATTTTTATTGGGTATTATCAGAGGGCAACGGACGAAAGAGAATCAATATTTGATAATACATGTCCTAACCGCTGCCAGAATAACTTACGCCCAAACATGGAAAGATGAAAAAACCCCAATGGAGAATATGATATTAAAAAAAATAATGGATTGTGCAGAAATGTCAAAACTAACACTAGAATTACAAAATCGAGATGACAAAAGAATTTTACGCAGTGTGGGATAAATTTTACAATTGGTTAGAAATTACAAAGAATAAGAAAATGTCTGAATGATTGTAAATATTATATATAGAATTATGTAGAAAAATATGTAACTAGATTGACGTTAAACCGATGTCTCAGGAATGAAGAACGTAAATGTATATGTATGTTTTGTATTTAATGTTTTAATAAATTCAATTAAAAAAAAGAAAGTGTCTATGGAGATTCTCAATCATCTAGGTCAGGGGTCCCCAAACTTGGCAACTTTTAAGACTTGTGGACTTCAACTCCCAGAATTCTTCAGCCAGCATAGCTGGCTGGAGAATTCTGGAAATTGAAGTCCACAAGTCTTAAAGTTGCCAAGTTTGAAGACCTCTGATCTAGGTTATGGTTGTCCCAAAGGTACTTTTCAATTTTTTTTGCGAAAGGCAACTGAACTTTCTTGGGGTTTTTTTTTTTCCTTTGAAAATGTTTGGCTTCTCATCCAAGAAGCTTCTTGGATGAAATGCAAAACATTTTCAATAAATAAATAAATAAATAAATAAATACAAAATAACCAAGAAAGACCAGCTGCCTTTTTGAAAAGCACCTTTGGGACAACCATGGCCTGGATGGTGGAGAATCTCCATAGATATTAAGGAGGTTCTTGCTGGATTTGAGAGTGGTCTCTACCAACTGGAGAAGCTTCTTGGATGAGAAGCAAAATGTTTTTCAAAGGGGGAAAAATACAAGAAAGTCCAGTTGTCTTTTGGAAAAAAGCCCTTCTGGAACACCAAAGTTAAGAGAGAAAAAAAATCCTAATGGACATAGAATCAAACGCAGTTGATCCATACTTAAGAAGTGAGAAATACTTGGATATATCGACAACCAGATTCCCACATTTGCTTAAATAAATAACATTGTGTGTTTGCTTTGTGTGAACTCAGTCATTCTTGTTCTGCTAAACATCTCACTGCTTAGCACAATCTACAAATGAGGCTTGCAAGTATCTGCTCCACCTAAGCTCTGACTTTAAGCCAGGGATCCCCAAACTTGACAACTTTTAAGACTTGTGGAGCAATGCTGGCTGGAGAATTCTGGGAGTTGAAGTCCACAAGTCTTAAAGTTGCCAAGTTTGAATACCTCTGCTTTAAGCAAATGTTTTGTTAACATTCAAGGTCATCCAGTCTATAATAATAATAACAAGAGTTGGAAGGGACCTTGGAGGTCTTCTAGTCCAACCCCCTGCTTAGGCAGGAAACCCTACCCTACTTCAAAGTTTCCCAACTTTCCTTCTCTCATTATTGTATAGAGTCACTTTCACATTAAGAACAACAGAATTTAACTGCTAAAACTGTATCCCACTATACAATCATGTTAGAACATATCAGAACTGTTCTTTACAGTTTCTAGTTGCTCATTGTTATAGAAATTCTTCAAGCAGCATTTGGTAAAAGATACTAGAACATAAGGTTCTGGCAATTATGATGATTTATTAAATTTATTGGCAGCCCATTTTATCAGAGTAACTAGATTTTGATTCCCCCCAGACTCCGCATCGTCTAACTAACATTTTATTTATTTTATTTTTTATTTTATTTATTTTGTCAAGTACGTGTTGGTAATATACATAGATGTAACATTGTTTATATACATAAGATTGGTACTGAAAGAGGGAACATTAGGACAGGGACGGTAGGCATGCTGGTGCACTTATGCACGCCCCTATATATGAGTTATGCACGCCCCTATATATGAGTTATAACATGTTATAACTCATCCCCTTGTAATGCCACTGTTCACACAACAGATCTGAAACCATTACTTAATAAAGCACAACTGGGAAACACACCTTTGTTAAATTAACTTAAGTGTCTGAGAAGACTCCATAATATAAACCAAATGTCAAAAGCCTCTCATCAAAATGCTTTCGGCAAGTAATTGATAAACCCTTGACTCTATAACAAGGAATTCAATCAATCGAACAAGAGCTGGAAGGGATCTTGGAGGTCTTCTAGTCCAACCCCGTGCTCAAACAGGAGCAGGAGACCCTATATCACTTAGCCATCAATAGATTTGTTCTCTAAGAGCAATACAATGGTACCCAGTTGTTTCCACAAGCTTTTTTTTCCAAGGAAACCTTTAGGAAAACCACGATAACCTACCCCAATGTGGATTTCCACATGCAACACAGATGTTGCTCCTAAATTAAATCTTCCCTTTCTCAGCAGCACAGAATTATTTATCCAACATTTTCAGCTCTTGGCTGAAATTTCATTTACCCTCCTCCCTGTCCCCTGTGAGTGCTGACTATGGCATGATTCAAACTTCTCTGCCTTCTGTTTTTGTGACTGTTCCCAAACTCTGCATTTTACAAAAGAGGCTCACAGAACCGAGGACATATAACCAATGAAACCTTTACCGTCACACCAGTCTTTAGACCTAAATCACTGGTGGCAAATCATTACAAGGACATTGGCTTTGCTACAATTGGGGATAGGAGACCCAGTTTGGTCCAGTGCAGTGGTTCTCAACCTTCCTAATGCCGCGACCCGCCCCTGCGCCCCCACCATGACCCACTTCACCACCGTGCCTGCCGCTGCGACCCCCGCCCCGCTGCCGCCTTTTGGGTTCTTTTACCCTCTGCGCATGCGCAAAGCGTTCTGCGCATGCGCAGAGGGTAAAAGAATCCAAATGGTGGCGTCCAGGCGAAGTCTCCTGACCCCTATGAAAGGGTTGTTCGATCCCCAGGTTGAGAACCGCTGGTCTAGTGGTTAACACACCACCAGGCTAGAAAGCAGGAGATCATGAGTTTGAGTCCCATCTTAACCATGAAATCCGGCAGGGTGACTTTGGGCCAACCACCAGGTGACTGTGAATTCTAGTCTCACCTTAGCCGTGAAAGCCGGCTGGGTGACTTTGGGCCTGTCCCTCTCTCTTAGCCCAGCCCACCTCACAGGGTTCTTGTTGTGGGAAAAAAAAATAGGAGGAAGGTGTGTTGAATATATTCGCTGCTTTGAACTGTTTGTAATCACAATAAAGGTGGGTTAAATCAATACATCAATAAATGCTACATACCCCACGTGGCTCTCCGGCCCGGCAAGGCTCCTTGTCGTGCCTGGAGGGTATGGAAGACAGTGTTCTCAAAATGGTTGGCAGGCCAAGATGGCGTCATCTCCGCTGGGTGGTTCACATAAGCACCGGGATACGGGCTGGAGTAGGATCCATTGACCGAACGCATCAGAGTGTTCCCATACTGGTCACGCCCTCCGGCGCTCAGCAACAGTGGATTTTGGTAGCCCCCGTCTCGACCGGCAGTGCTCCCCCCAGGAGGGCTGTGGGTGTAGGAGAAATTGGGAGGTGGGTGAGGGCTTCCAGCGTTGAAGTGAGAAGCTTCAGTGGGGGCTGGTTGACCCCATCCGGGGTGGCCGCCCAGAGGGTGGCCTTGATGGGTGGGATCACAGCTTTGCAGGTGGTACGGCAGGCTCTGCAGCATGGAGGGAACTCGACTGGTGGGGACGTAAACGGCCGGGCTTGCTGGGGTGTGCAGGAAATTGCTGGAATCGTGGGAGTAGGCTGACTGGCCAGGATTTGGAGCAAGGGCCAAACTTTGATACATTTTATATCCTTCAAAGCACAGTTCGCTTGGTCAAAAAGCAGCAGCGGTGGTGGTGGTGGTGGTCGGGACTCCTTTTCACTGTTGCTCAAGACAAGCGAGCCAGGAAGACAAAACGTTTGCCTTAAAGCTTCTGGGCTGTTACAATCGAAGGAGTTTTTCAAGCACCTGAAAAGGGAAAAAGAAAACAAATCAAGACCCGCAGTTAAGACACCTCAACCTACTTAGCTTCTTGGAAGATCCTTCTTCTACGGTAGATCTGGAAGGTGGATTAGAAAGGAGCTCATATGAGCTCTTCAGAAGTGTCAGCTTTCAGAAACCTAAAAGGAATTGGTTGGTTGGCACAAAGTTAAACAACGGGATAATTTCTGGTGCATCTGCATCTGCATCCTTTCTTTATGGAGACCAGGGCAACAAAAGGATGGACATCTGGCTGAAAGTTACCTGTTTAAAAGTTACCTGTTTAAAAGGTTTAAATAGGAGCTGAGGTGGCGCAGTGGTTAAAAGCAGCACTGCAAGTTCAGCTGACTGCTAGTTCAGCAGTTCAGCTGTTCAAATCTCACCAGGCTCAAGGTTGACTCAGCCTTTCATCCTTCCGAGGTCGGTAAAATGAGGACCCAGATTGTTGGGGGCAGTATGCTGAACTCTGTAAACCGCTTAGAGAGGGCTGTAAAGCACTATGAAGCGGTATATAAGTCTAAGTGCTATTGCTATTGCTACTATCATCTTCTCTAAGTCAGTTCCTGGTCATCTCCTCAGGGAGATGTCAATTCCACACTTCCAACATGAAAGTAGCATACAAATTACCTTTTTTCAAAAACTTCCCAGCCCAGCCTACAACATGGACTTTCTGAAGCAGTCGCTCTTCTATATATATTAATGAGGTCTAACTTTACTGACTTTAACACAATAAGAGAGTTGGAAGGGACCTTGGAGGTCTTCTAGTCCAGCCCCCTGCTCAGGCAGGAAAAACTATACCATTTCAGACAAATAATTAGGAGGGCTGGAGGCTAAAACGTATGAAGAACATTTGCAGGAATTGGCTATGTTCGTAGTCTAGTGAAAAGGACTAGGGGAGACAGGATAGCAGTGTTCCAATAATTGAGGGGCTGTCATAAAGAAGAGGGGTGTCAACCTATTTTCCAAAGCACCAGAAAGCAAAATAAGAACCAAAGGATGGAAATTAATCAAGGAGAGAAACAACCTAGAAATAAAGAAGAAATTTCCTAATGGGGAGTACAATGAACCAATGGAAAGAGCTTGCCTTCAGAAGTTGTGGATGAACCATCATTAGAGTTTTTAAGAGATGGGGCGGCCATTTTTTTCTGAAATGGTATGGGGGTCTCCTGCTCATGCAGGGGGTTGGACTGGATGACCTCCCAAGGTCCCTTCCAACTCTTGTTATTCTATGTCCTAAAATGGTTGTCCAATCTCTTCTTAAAAACTCCCAGTGTTGGAGCATTCCACAACTTCTGGAGGCTTTGAGTGGAAGTTTAGGTTGGGCAGCTGAGAGAATAGAAACTAGGTCCTTAAAAATCTTCTCCCAAAACCTGAGATTGTGCCAGACCTACATTTTCAACCATATGCTTTCAAATGGACCAACACAAGAATTCTGCAGAAGGTTGAAAGGGCATTTTCCTACCTTTAACCATCTAAATCAGTGTTTCCCAACCTTGGCAACTTGAAGATGTCTGGACTTCAACTCCCAGAATTCCCCAGCCAGCAAATGCTGGCTGGGGAATTCTGGGAGTTGAAGTCCAGACATCTTCAAGTTGCCAAGGTTGGGAAACATTGATCTAAATCCTTGGAGATGGAGAGGCCCTTCTTTGCTAATCAGTAGCTTTTGTGTAAGCAAAGTACCTTATGACAGTAAGAAGGACTACCTTGTGAAGGAAAAGGAACTCAAGAGAGGTTGTCCCTGCTAAACAGAGCTTGGAAATGAATTCTTCACCTGAAAGTGAGTAGCCCAATATTCAAGAGGAATTATTTTCAAGAAAGCAAAATCTAAGCCAGGACGGTGGACCTGGGTTGCTATGCAATCTAAAAGGCATTGAGGTCAATTGGAGAAACTGCTGATTATATACATTTCTCTAGTCATCATGTTACTATTTTCCTACATGGGTAGAATCTTAAAAGTGCAACTTCTAGAAAACAGGTTGTTACAGCAGTGTTTCCCAACCTTGGCAACTTGAAGATGTCTGGACTTCAACTCCCAGAATTCCCCAGCCAGCGAATGCTGGCTGGGGAATTCTAGGAGTTGAAGTCCAGACATCTTCAAGTTGCCAAGGTTGGGAAACACTGGGTTACAGTATTCTTTAAGATCCTTACAACTGCGTGCTATGACGATCTAAGCCCATTTCCCTTCTTGAAGATTTAACAATAGCATTTTAAGATCATCTTAATCTCAAATAATCATTATTAATCTTAATCTTAAATTAATACAGGCAGTCCTTGACTTACAACCGGAGCGGAGTCCAAAATTTCTGTTGCTAAGTGAGGCATTTGTTAAGTGAATTTTGACCCATTTTACGACTTTTCTGGCCACCTTGGTTAAGTGAATCCCTGCAGCTGTTAAGTTAGTCACACGGTTGTTAAGTGAATCTGGCTTCCCCATTGACTTTTGCTTGTCAGAAGTTCGCAAAAGGGGATCACATGACCCTGGGACACTGCAACCGTCAGAAATATGAGTCAGTTGCCCAAGTGTCTGAATTTTGATCATGTGACTATGTGGATGCTGCAAGGGTCATAAGTGTGAAAAATGGTCAAAAGTCACCTTTTTCGATGCTGTTGTAAGTTCAAATGGTCACTAAACGAACTGTTGTAAGTTGAAGACTGCCTGTAGTAGCTTAAAGCACCCTTCCCTGTCTCTCTGGATATGCTGCGGATTACAAATTTCCAGCCAGCACAGTGATTAGCTGAAGTCAAAGGTCAACATATGAATGTGGATGCTAATTGGAAAAAGTTGCATTAAACACATGGGTATAATCATATGCCTTGCATTTTATAACTAGAAATAACAGCCTTGGGAGTTGCAGTTAGGAGCATGGCGGAGGGAAAGAGGGAGACTCTTAGTATCAAAATGTTGGAAGGGTGCCCTTGAGGCCATCCAGACCAACCCCTGCTCAGTAGAAACCCACATTTAAACATTCAGTCAGAGGGCTGTCCAGTCTAACCACTATCTTCCTTCAAAACCAGGTTCATGCTTTCCAAGATTCATACATCCACAGCTATAATAAAAAATCCCCAAAGAAGCTATCATTGTCTCAAAACCAATCCTGGTTAGGAGTGACATAATCACGCCTAACAAAACCAATCCTGGTTAGGATAGTTTTTATTAGGAGTGATTATGCCAGTCCTAGCCTGGTTAATCCTGGTTAGGAGTGACATAATACAGAGAATGCCCCTGGAGGAAGATTGCCTTAACATAGAACAATAGAGTTGAAAGGGACCTTAAAGGTCTTGTAGTCCAACCCCCTATTTGCCTTAAGGTTAGATAGAATCAGATGTACATCTAATGTCTGAATACAGTAGGGAACTTTAAAAACTGCATTTTGATTAAATGGACACATGTACTGTATGGGAAATCACAAGAAGCTCATATATACGGATTAAGGAGAGCCTACAAAGAGTTTACAAATGCTATTTATTTACAAAACCAGTTTTAGGCCGATAATGGGTCAACTGGGGGAGCGGGGGAAATCCTAAGCCCTCATATCTGACACCCTTTGAAATCCTTCCATTGCCCCCAAAACTAAAGTGGGCTATAAAAAAGGCAAAAAAGGTGACTTATGGATCATTACTCATTCGTTGTACAATGGATATGATGTATAGCAACAAAAATCCAGTATATGCATTTCCCCATTGACACCTACTCAAGTTTGTGATGGCCACTGACTTGGAAGAAACGAAACATCAGATACAAACTTAGAGGCTTGTCTACCTCTAACCATGAAATACTAAAAGCTGGAAATCAGAGACACCCATAAAGAAATCAAGATAGTGGACCCAACCATGACATCATTTAAATAACCATGACATCATGGAGAACTCTGGGAGTTGAAGTCCACAAGTCTTAAAGTTGCCAAGTTTGAGGGCCCCTGGGCTAGATGATCTCTGAGGTGCCCTCCCCATTCTGTGATTCTAACAAGGACAGCATATTCACAGCCGCTGAACTAAAAACAGTGCTTCCTATCATCCAGGTCTCTCTTCTGATCCAGCCCAGCAATTTTATCTGCACTGAACAGAGTGCTAGATATTATTTCGGTGTTTATTTATTAACCTGTTTATACACAGCCTTCACCCAAACCTTGAAATGGCTCATCCCATCCTAAAAACAATGAAACGCAGCTCTCCAGGGAATTGCAATAAACATTCCTCGGGCATCAGCTGACCACAAAACCAGTGTTAAAGACCAGAAGTCCCTTGGCCAACTGCCCCTACTTTTGGGGAACCTTATGCTCCCCCATATTGCCATGAAATAGAAGCGGAGAACTCTTCTGCAAGTTAATATGGAAGGTGCCATCTCAGCCTCAAAAAAGAAAGAAAGAAGGGAAAAAAGGAAGGAAAAAAGGAGGAAAGAAAGAAAGGAGGAAAGAAAGGGGGAAAGAAAAAGGGAGGAAGAGGAAAAGAGGAAAGAAGAAAAGGAAGGAAGGAAAGGGAAAGAAAGGAGGAAAGAAAAAGGAAAGGAGGAAAGGAAGGAAGGAAATGAGGGAAAGAAGGAAAGAAAAAAGGAAAGAAAGGGAGAAAAAGGGAGAGAGAGAAAGAGAGAAAGAGGGAGGGAGGGAGAAAAAGAAAGTGATTGAAGTGCCAATACAGAATAAAGGGTCTGCAACTGTGAAAATACACAGCTCAAATACACAAAGTTTTAGGCGGTACTAGCAGGTTTGGCTAAGAGTTAAATGACAGGAATCAAAGTTTTTGTTGATCAGGAGTTACGTCTTGGTGACTCCGTGGACCATAGCATATCAGCCCCTCACTGCAACCCCATCGCTTCTTGGAGTCTGCCCAAATGCATGCCAATTGTGTGGATGACCCTATCTAACCATAGGGTCCCTCTGCCCTCCCTTCACCTTTTGCCTTCCATCTTCCCCAACATCAGGGCCTTCTCCAACTTGGGTCCTTCTCTTCTCTTCTCATTTGGTGGCCAAAGTATTTGAGCTTCACCTTCATTATCTGTCCTTCCAAAGGACAGTCAGGGTTGATTTTAGGATTTTAGGAGAGGGGGGGAAGCTTCCTTAATTGAGACGACCTTAAGGTCCCTTCCAATCCCGTTGTCCCAATCAGGAACGCAAAGCTTTGCCATGACCAAGCAACCTTCTTTAGTCAACATCTGGGGTTTGTCCTTCTCAAGTCAACCCTAATGTGGTTCAATTCTTCAGGCCTTGTTGAACATGGAACCCTTTGCTCAAAGCAGGGCCCCCCAAAGTTGTGAACTTCATTGGCTAGCTGGAGAATTCTGGGAGTTGAAGTCCACAAGTCTTAAAGTTGCCAGGTTTGAAGACCTCTGGCTTAAAGCTTTGCAATATAGCTAACTTCAACTGTGCAAAAGAGGAAAAAGGTGAAAAGGCCAAGACGATCTCTTTCCATAATGCAGCCAAAGAAAACCACTCTCAGGTGAGATTCCCAAAGGTGGTTTTTCCAAACAACTTGGATCTTCTTTATTTCCCCTTTGAAAATATTTCACTTCTTATCCAAGAAGCTTTTTCGGTTCATTCAGCTTCTTGGATGAAAAAGAGGAATGTTTTCAAAGGAAAAACAAAAAACAAAGAAAGTCCAGTAGCCTTTTGGAAAAAGCACCTTTGGGACAACCATGACCTGGATGATCGAGGTGAGTTGGAGATGAACTGGGTGTTGTTGTTTTTCTTCCCTTGGCTGCATATTGGAAGCAGTTTGTCCTTGCCTTTTCAAGTTTCTAGTCCAGCCATGAGGTGTGTGTGTTTGTGTGTTTCCTTGTGGTTCTTCATCTCAGTACAAGATCCGATTATGTTTAATATCTTCAAGAGAAGCCAATCTCCTGAATGGATGCTGTGAAAATGTGATCCGAATGACTATGGATGGAATCCTGTCAATTAAAGGGAGAATTGGCCCTTCTTGAGAATAGATTAGTCTGTATCAAGCACTAATAATGGCCCTTTCAACCAGTGCAGATCAATGTATATCTATATAGTAGTGCAGATAAACCTAGATTTAAAATGGGTCATAAACCATCCTAAGATAATTAACTCTCACTTACCTTAGGAACAAGACCTCAGAAAGATTGACTTTGAATCTGAAAAGCCGCCCCGAAGTGGTTTCTGGCTGCAAAGGATAAAATAATATTTTTTTTAAAAAAGCTCCTTTAAATCGAAACTTAAGTTCACCGACTCCTAGATCCAACCTTGCCTTAGAAAAAACCCTTGAAATTCTAATATTGTTTACTTCCGCCCTTCCAACACCGCTCAAATTATTTTTTGTGCACCCAAAAGACAACCGATGGACAGTTCCAATTGGTGCAAAATGCATGCATGTTTCCTGACTGGATCTCAACTAAAATCTCAGTAGAGATCCCGAAAAAGAACCCCGCAATCTCTTAAATTGACCTCCTCAGAATCTCAATCCATCTTGAAATCTCCCACTCTTAAAATCCTAAAAAAAAAAAACCACAAAAAAAAAAAACAAATAAAAAAAAAACCACCCCACCAACGCTTAGTCCGAATTCGGACTCTGGTAGAGAATAGATTAAAAAGAGGGAAGACCCTGCAAGAAATAGAGAAGTAGTGCTCCAGCAACAAGGTTATCCGTGTTTTAATCTCATCATGGCTTGTTTCCATTCAAAGCTGTTTTCAAGAATAGAATAGAATTCTTTATTGGCCAAGTGTGATTGGACACACAAGGAATTTGTCTTTGGTGCATATGCTCTCACTGTACATAAAAGAAAAGATACATTTCCCAAGAATCATGAGGTCCAACACTTGATGATGGTCATAGGGTACAAATAAGCAATCGGGAAACAATCAATATTAATATAAATCGTAAGGATAACAAGCAACAAGTTACAGTCATACAGTCATAAGTGGCAGGAGATGGGTGATAGGAACCATGAGAAGACTAATAGTAATAGTGAAGTCTCTTGCCCCCTTCCTCCCTCCCTCGCAGCGAGCCTGTGGGAAATCAAGGATCCCCCCCCCCATAAAGAGAAAGTAGCGAATCTGGGGTTCCTGGAATACGGAAGACAAAAATACGACCCCTTTAATTCTCAATCTTTGCTGAGAACAGAGACCAAAAAAGATAGGGGGGGGGGCTGAACTTGGAAGACGGGCCTCGTCGTATATAGTTTTAAGTTTTCCGGGCGCAAAATGCGCCTGGCAAAAAACAGATCCAAGCGGCTTCCGGAAGGAGGGGAAAATAAAAATAAAAATAAAAACCACAAGGTAACTTCAAGCTATTTGAAACAAATCCATCTATTCCACCATGAACCCTTATTATAATTACATTTTCATGGATGAAAATCGGGACACGCGGGTCTCTTTTATTGGCTTTCTTTCCCTCAAACGAGGTTAGGGATTAAAAAGTATAGAATATTTTCTTTCGTTGGGAAAGAAGAAGAAAAAAAAAAACAGCCCACCGAAGCGCACCTTTCCGCCCCCCCCCCCCAGAGTTTGAACTCGGAATATTGTTCCGAGGGCAAAAAGACAGGGAGTATAGAAATCGAGCCATATTTAAAAACCAGCGACTTAAAAAATGCCCGGATCGGATCTGTCGAGAGAAGAAATGAAAAGGAAACGAGGAGATTTGAGGGGTGCGACCCCCACTTTTTTTGGGGTGCGCCTGTGGGTGGGGATGATCGCATTGGAAGAAATGAACGAAGTAAGCACAGATTCGCAAGCGAAGCAGAATTCGGTTTGGCAGAGAGACGTCTTGAAGGGACTAAAATAAAATAAATAAAACAAACCACAAGCGCTTGAATTAAATCCACCGAGGTCGCAACTCTTTATTTCCACACACCCCGTCCCGAAGAAGCGCAAGGCCTCGAGTGAAACCGAAGGCTCGGAATTTTCTTCCCAAGTTAAAAAAATAAAAATAAAATAAAAGCGCAGCTCAAAGCAGCCGGGTTAGCAGGAAGTACAATTTCCCTTGATGTCCAGCGGAAATACTTTGTGTTTTTTTTTTAAAAAAATCAATTTAAACGGCTGCTTTGCTCAATTTGGGTTCCTGGGAAATGTAACTAAATAAAATAAAATAAAAATATTCTCAGTACATTTCCAGCCGTCTTAGAACCAATTTAAAAGAGTTGATTTCATTTAGCCCCCCCCCCCCGTACATTGGACTGTATGGGTCGATAGGAATTTTTAATATATATATATTTGGTGGGGGTAAAAAAAATAATAATGATGGAAAAGAAGGCCCGGTCCGTGGTGATGTCTCCGCAGGCGTTTGGCTTTCTGAAAAGTAGCCGCCAGTTTTTGAGGCTTTTAAGCGCTTTGCCCGGGAGTAAAAAGTCCAGGCAACGTGGAGCGCCAAATGGAAGAGTCGGTTTTCTTGTTCGGGTGCAAGACACGTAAGAATAAAAAGACTGGGAAGGGTCGCTTTTTTTGGGGGGCAAGATCCTTTCGAGGAGGAAGGGGAGAGGGGGGGGGAATCTCCCAGACTAAAGCCAGATGAAACTTTTCGTTAAAAGTCAGGAGGAGGGAAGAAAAGAAAGACGGATAAATGAATAAATGAAACCGTTTCCCAACCCGTGCAAGGAAACCCTACTTTTAAGACGACTGGGCCTTTAAAAGGAAAGGGGTGGGTGGGAAAGGGGGGGGATTTAATCAGCAGAGCCGTAAATCACCCGCTCGGTTATCAATAATTGCAAAGCTGAGCTCTCTCTCTCGCTCTCTCCATTTTTCTCTCTCCCTCTCTTTCTCTCTCTCTCTCCATTTTTCTCCCTCCCTCTCTTTCTCTCTCTCTCTCCATTTTTCTCCCTCCCTCTCTTTCTCTCTCTCTCTCCATTTTTCTCCCTCCCCCCCCTCTCTCCATTTTTCTCTCTCCCTCTCTTTCTCTTTCTCTCTCTTTCTCTCTCTTTCTCTCTCTTTCTCTCTCTTTCTCTCTCTTTCTCTCTCTTTCTCTCTCTTTCTCTCTCTTTCTCTCTCTTTCTCTCTCTTTCTCTCTCTTTCTCTTCTCTCTCTCTCTCTCTCTCTCTCTCTCTCTCTCTCTCTCTCTCTCTCTCGCTGCCCCCCTTTCCTCCTCCTCTCCCTTCTCCAAGTGCGACACTATCTGCTAAGATAAGCCCAGCCGAAGACGAGATAAGTTGGCTACAGAGGGAAGGAAGGTTTTAAATGAGGGAGGGAGGGAGGAGGAGGGGGAGTTAAAGAGTATAGTACTCACGTTATTACAGATCCGGAGGAAAAACTCGCGCGACGTGGGAAAGGAGGTCCAGGCAATAATAATAATAATAATCCTAGTTGCCACAAATGAAAGAAGAATGCAATCCGAAAGGTGCAGAAAAAATTAAATATATTTTTTTTAAAAATGGAAAGGACGGGGAGGGGGGGGGGAGAAGAGAAAATCGGGCAGGGGCAGCCGACGTTTTCCCCTCCCTCTCCCCGAAAAAGGCTTTTGAAGGGCTCTCCGGCGAGGCGGCGGCCGTCGGGGCTTGTTATCTCAGCTGCGCCCAGCGAACGCGCCTCCTGCTCCGCTCGCTCCTAATCTCGGCCTTCGAGTGATGCCTTCATCGGCGGCTCGGCCCCTTTACGGCTGGCGGTGGGGCAGCGTCACGTGACCTTGCCCCCTCCCCCGGTGAGCCAGACCGTCCAGGAGAGAGTGGGGGGGGGAAGGCAGGGGGGGCGATACCTGGCGAGGGAGAGGGGAATTACACTTTTTTAAAAATTTGTAGGAATAAATATATATAGTATATAATATATATTATATATATATTATATAATATATTATAATATATATATTATATTATAATATAATATATTATATAAAATATATAATTTAATATATATTAATATATTTATATTTTATATTTATAATATATTTATATATTATTTGGCAATCTTTTTTTCCTTCTCTCTCTCTCTTCCCCCTGCCTCCCCCTCCCCCAAGAGTCAGGAATAGGTGAGTAAAAAGTTACTCATTAGCACGCCCCCTCCCCTGCCCCCCCCCCGAGAGCGCATTTCCAGAGATTTCCCAAAGTAAAGTTCGCATCGGGAACTTCAGCCTTCCTCTGATGTCCCTCCCTCCCTCGGCTTTCCTTTCCTGGCTGTTTTCAAAAGAAGGGGCTGGGGGCGCAGGAGCCGGAGGGGCCATCATCTTCGAAAGCTTTTAATTATTTTTTATTATTATTTTTTAACGCGGCCGGTGGAACTCCCGGCGACTTCCCCCTCCCCCCTCCGGATAATCGAGGTTTGGGATGGGGTTGTGGGTCAGAGAAACCGTGTTATGGGCCCTCGGACGTTTATCATGGCGGCCTTTTACACGTCTACTCGGAAGTAAGTCGTTGTTTTCGGTGAAGTGAAAGATGGATCCGTTTCTTCCTCTCTACATCCTTCTTTGTTTTTCCTTCTTCCCCTTTTTCTACCAGTCTTGTTTTCTTTTGATTGTTTTCATATTTTCCCACTCTTTTTTCTTGCGTGGCTTGCAATTGTTTCCATTTCTTTATTCGATAAGCATAAAGCTTATCGAATAAAGAAATGGAAACAATTACACACCGCGCAAGAAAAAAACAGGATAAGAAGAAGAGGACAGGATAATAAGCGCTCTATTTTTTTTTCTAGTTCCCCATGCATCAAATCTCGCACCAATTTTTCCTCGTGCAAAAAAAATAAAATAAGTAGATTGAAGCCGATTAGCTAAAACAACTGGCGGATTATTTTATTTTCCTCCCAAAATACTCAAGACGCCTAATAACCCGTCCGGAGTTCCGTTCTGGGCCCTTCAGTTGGCCTACAATATTATAAGCGTTTTGTCTTGGGAGAAAATCAACTTGTCTGAGCTAGATTTGAGTTTATTTCTGGAAGTTGAACCTGGAGAGGTAACACAAATGTTGTGTAGACAGATGAAATCCGGAACAAACATTTTCAAATTGCTCCCTTCCACCTTAGAGACTGAGAGAGTGTGTGTATTTTGTTTTAAGGAGGAGGGTAGTTGTTGGGGTGTGTGTGTGTGTGAAGAAATTCCCACCAGTTTCTCGGGAATATTCACAAGTATACTACGGTGGTGCAAAACCAGCCTTTTCCCAATTCAGGGCGGCGATACTACTTAAAACTTACACCTTCTCGTTGATTGTGTTCCGACAACGCCGTCCCACCTGATCATTTGTCAGCCGCTGCATTGACACACACACACACACACACCCCAGCCCGTTTTGGTTCGTTTGGAGGGCGACCCCCGGAAAAATGAGTTAATTTGGTAACTCAGAATAAATGTTGTTACTAAATGGATTTTGCTTTAGGCAAAAGGTAGAAGAAAGGTAAGGCGAAATTCAGCTAGGACGAGAGCAGCCGAAGTTTCGGGCCTCTACCTATGTTCCCAGTTCCTTACTTTCAGAATTTGGACCCCAATCTCTTGAAAATAAACCAAGCTCAACCCAGCCGATCAATTTTCAGAAATCCACCGAAGGTGCTTTTAATTAAAGGCGAGTCTCTCCTTGGCAACCAAACAGACCAGGATTGACCCATATCGAAGCCGACCCAAGTTCGCTTTCAGGGCCCAACTTCGCGGCGCGTTTTTTTATTTTATTTTTTATTTTGGGGGGGGGCGAAGGGCTGCTTCGCGTTTCTCTTTCCAAAGAGAGTTAAATTCGCTTTGCGACACAGGGCAGCGCGCCTCAAAGGCCTGGAAGGTGCTTAGGAGCTGCTAAGCTGTCCACCTAATTTCCCCGGGGAAATAGGGTGACAAACCAGGATTGTAATGGTTGACTGGCCAAAAGTTGCGGGGTAAAAATAAAAAAAATGCCCCCAAAACCTCTTTTTTTCTTTCTCCTTCCCCAGACGGCGACCTTTAACAAACTTACGTCTATTATTGATGGTTATGGCTAAAACAAGAAAGCGCCATACGTTACCTTTCCTTTGTAGCTCAAATCGGGCCGAAGATTTCCAAGATTTTCGCTGCTCTAACGAACCGTTGAGGAGCAATCCTGAAGCTCTGCGGGATGGCAGCTAAGTTCCGCGGATTTTTGTTTCCGCGGAAATGGTGGGGGGCGGGGGCTACTTCGAAAAGAATGGGGCTTCGGCTTCGAATCGGATCGCTCGTCTTAATCCGGTTTAAAAGGGAGGGCAGTCTCAGCGAAGTTTGGATGCTTCACCACAGGTGGATTTTTAAAAGAAGAGATTGGACAAGAAAATTTATCTGAAACGTTATTGGGTCTCGGGGTCGAGCGGGGGGGGGAGAGGGGTTGGGCTGGATGACCTCGCAGGGTCCCTTCCAACTCTGATGTTCTGTTTAGAGGTAAAGCGGGGTCGAACGCTTCAGCTTGTTCATCGACTCCCAGACATTGTACGAATTGAGTTTATAGTTTCATAAATACTACTGCAACGAATAGGACTGCTACTATAGTAATTATATTACTATATACGAGAGTTATTTGGTTTTTTTCCCCCGTTGAAAACATTTCGTTTCTAACAGTTAGAACTGAAGATGCTTCTTGGTTGAGAAGCGAAACATTTTCAAAGGAATAAAACCAAGAAAGGTTCAGTTGTCTTTTGGGGAAAAACATCTTGGGGATAACCATGACCTGGATGATTGACAGTCTCCAGATATTAAGATATTAAGATATTAATATTAAGATATTAAGATATATTAATATTAAGATATTAAGGGGCATGCATAAGTGCACCAGCGTGCCTACCGTCCCTGTCCTAATGTTCCCTCTTATCAGTACCCATCTTATGTATACAAACAATGTTATATCTATGTATATTACCAACACGTACTTGACAAAAATAAATAAATAAAATAAAAATAAATAAATATAGACATAGATATAAATGTATAGGTATAGATGTAGATATAGCTATATAGATACAGGTGTGGGTGGGTGTGTATACTATATACTATTTGTATATATAGTGTGCATTGTATATATACGCTATATAGCCAAGTCTTAGTAATACTAATAATAGATCATCGACCCTTTGGATAAGTCCATCAATCTTTGGATTCGGATATTGGGTGGGTGGGTGAGTGGGGGTCAATACTGACCACTTTGGGGGAACCCTAATCTGCGGGCAAAGCTGCCCATTTATCCAAGTTCTCCACTAGCTTCAACGCGGTTTACTTTCCAGGACCTGCCCATAGGAAGAAATGCGTTCCAAATGGAGGCGAAACAAGAGATTCAACTAGGATCCAATCTGGATTGGTCACCGGGACAAGAGGTTTTGTGTCTTCTGAGCTTTCGGACTTGAGTTGGAGGTCCATCCTCAGGGAAACGTATCTGTAGAACAGGGGTCCCCAAACTTGGCAACTTTAAGACGTGTGGATTTCAACTCGCAGAATTCTCCAGCCAGCAGAGAATTCTGCGAGTTGAAGTTCCACAAGTCTTAAAGTTGCCAAGTTTGAAGACCTCTGCTCTAGTCTAGAACTTCTCCAGCACTTGATCGAAAGCTCGGAAGACCTAAACCTCTGTGGTCCCGTTGACCGACCCAGCTTGGATCCTGCAGCGCTATCCCGAGACACGTAGATTCGCCTTCGTTCCTGAGAGATTCACTTAACCAAAGATGGTCGTGTGAAGACCACAAACCTTCCGGACTCAATGAACCCGCCTCGGAGGTGAACTGGACTTCGTGGGGGGGGGGCGGAATGTGTGACACACACACACAGTAACCGGTCAGGCAGATTGCATTGCGAAAGGGTCAACCCGACGTCTACCTGCCGCTAACCCTTCAGACATGCAAACGAGGATCTTTGCAAAAGAGGCGCGGAAGGGCAGACGTGCCAGCCTCAGGTCGCCGGATCCTTCACTTTAATTGGGATCCATTAACAGCGGCGGGGGCGACTTGCGGCCTTGAACGCGGCTTAAAAGTTCAAAATAACAAAAGGCATTCTTTGTGTCCCGAGGTAGTTTGTCGAGATGGCCCGACTGGACGGCCAATAAATTATAAAAGAAATAGAACGATAATGGCCAAAAGGATTCCTCACCCGCCCACTCTCCACGCCTCAAGCGTGGATTACTACACAATAAAAGGAATTTCCATCATTAATAAATGCAATGCAGGCGGTTTCTTGGAGCTGCGGGGCAAAGAATCTCTGCTTTCCCAAGCCAATGGCGCCTTCTCTTCCTCCTTTTTAAAATACATTAAATATTCAATATTACAATTATTAAGTTGTACTTTGGTTTATTCTCGCTCTTGCCTGCCCGAAAAAATAAAAGCGCCCCAGACGCTTAATTCCACCGGAGAGGAATCGAGGGAGAAGGGGATGCAGTGCTTCTAAAATCGCCCCTCCCCCATCAAGGTTATCTGTTCGAGCCTTGGCTTCCCAACCGGTAGAGTTTGAGGCTCTGGCGGCTGAAGAGTTTCAGAATTAATGCCTGGGGGAGGGGGCGATTCATTCCCCCCCCCAGTGCCTCTCAGTCAATGTCCTTGTTTTTCCTTCACCTTTGGGGGGGGGGTGGGGGAGGGGAAGGAGGAAAGGTTGAAGTCACTCACAATACTAGAGTTGGAAGAGGGACCCTGGAGGTCTTCTAGTCTAACCCCCTTAAACAGAAGCCTATGAGAAACCCCAGCTACCGAGCCTCATCATTTCATAACTAGGATTGTAGGTGGCGCAAACTGGGTCTCGTCGCCTTGGCTCCCTTAAGAAATATCCCAGCGTTTCTTGAATGGGACCTCTTGAGGTCGTCCAAAAGCCCTTCTCAAAAACCTTAGCCCGGTCCTCGTTTCAGGGGTCCCTCCCCCACCACCAGCCGCCTCACCATTTCTCCGGCGAGAAGTTTAAATGGACTTGCCTTCGAAAATGAATGAATGAATGAATGAATGAATGAATGAATGAATGAATGAATAAATAAATAAATAAATAAATAAATAAATAAATAAATAAATAAATAAATAAATAAATAAGCAAGCAAGCAAGCAAGCAAGCAAGCAAGCAAGCAAGCAAGCAAGCAAGCAAGCAAGCAAGCAAGCAAAGCAAGCAAAGCAAGCAAGCAAGCAAAGCTAGCAAGCAAGCAAGCAAGCAAGCAAGCAAGCAAGCAAGCAAGCAAGCAAGCAAGCAAGCAAGCAAGCAAGCAAGCAAGCAAAGCAAGCAAGCAAGCAAGCAAAGCAAGCCAAGCCAAGCAAGCAAGCAAGCAAGCGTTCGGTTTTGAGAACGGCAGCGGCGAAATTTATTGCCCCCCCCCCCCGCAAGCGAGTTAAAATACAGAAAAGCAAAGCAAGTTTTATTTTCTCGGAAACGAGAGACTGAGAAAAGGAAGACTCTCGGAAGAAACTTGGGAGCAAAGTAAAACTATTGCGCGAGAATTGACCGCCGCGCTATTTCCATTTTCTTCCAGCTGCTAAAAGTTTTCAAACCTTTTTTTCCCTCCCCCGCTTCTGAAACCGAACACTGGCCACCAAAGACTTTATTCTAAGGACAGACACAGGCAGGTAAATCCTATCTTAAAAAAAGAGAGAGAGAGAGAAACGGCTTCCCGTTCGCGAAGCCCATGAATAATGATTATTTTGGTCTGTTGCTGGTAAGATGTAATTCAGCAAAAGTCGCATTGGTTAAGTGCTGTAACATTCATCCCCAGGTTTGCAAACTTTGAAAGCGCTTTCGCTTATGTTATCACGCACAGGGAGAGGATAAGATACGAGGATCGTTGTGTATTAAACGGATTCCCACAGTTTCACTTCACCCTCCGAAAAGAGAGAGGGTTGTATCCAACATTAAAAAAAAAAAACCGCAAAAATTACTTTTTTTAATTGTTTAGTGGAAACTAAACAAGGAGAGAAGCAACTTAGAACTAAGGAGAAATTTCCTGACAGTTAGAACAATTAATCCGTGGAACAGCCTGCCTCCAGAAGTTGTGAATGCTCCAACACTGGAAGTTTTTAAGAAGATGTTGGATAACCATTTGTCTGGAGTGGTGTAGGGTTTCCTGCCTAAGCAGGGGGTTGGACTAGAAGACCTCCAAGGTCCCTTCCAACTCTGTTCTTATTATATTATTGTTATTATTACTTTTCCTTATTGGAAAAAGGAAACGCCTGGCATCTCCAGCCATGTTCAGCCCAGCTTTTGGGGCGGGGAGGGGGGAGAATATCGACAGACATCCATTCCTAAAGTTTCTTTTTGCATCCTAATCACATTTTCTGGGAATTCGGCGGGATTTCACTTTCCTGCAAGGATGCGTGTTGATATTGCACTGCCAAAATTCATTCAATAATTATGTAGGGAGTTCTATAAATCCCCCCCCCCGTAAAATTATTTCTGCTGTAGCAAGTGAGGAGAAAGTTTAAAATATCACCTTGAAGTGGTCCCTTAACCTCCAAGCCAAGATCGTTCCCATTTCCAAATAAACAACTAAGTGTTGTATCTTATGATTCTTGACGAATATATTTTATTTTTTCTTTATGGACACTGAGAGCAATATGCACCAAAGACAAATTCCTTGTGTGTCCAATCCCACTTGGCCAATAAAGAATTCTATTCTATAAGTAGAAACGGGATGAAAGCTAAAAAACCCATTTTTGCTCTTCTGAAATCTAAATTAGAGGGATCGGCTGTCTTTGGAGTAAACATGGCCGGGTGTCAAAACTACTACGAGTTGCACACAATCCTTTTGAAAGTCTTTGGAGATTCTTAGTCATTCAGGTCATGGTTGTCCCAAAGGTGCTTTTTCCCTCAACACTGTCCAACTAAAGCCTGCAGTACTATTAATCTTCTCATCGTTCCCATCACCCATCTGCTCCCACTAATGACTGTATGACTGTAACTTTGTTGCTTGTATCCTTATGATTTATATTGACTGGTTCCTAATATGATTTGATTGCTTATTTGTACCTGGACTATCATTAAGTGTTGTACCTTATGATTCTTGACGAATGTATCTTTTCTTTTATATACACTGAGAGCATATGCACCAAAGACAAATTCCTTGTGTGTCCAATCACACTTGGCCAATAAAAAATTCTGTTCTATTCTATTCAAGGGGCAACTGGACTTTCTGAAGGTCCAATTGCCTCTTGAAGAAAAAGCACCTTTGGGACAATCCTTTTTGCAAAGGAGCTGTTTTGCAGCACCTGAGTTAAGTTTGGGATGGGAGCAAAGGTGAAGAAAGCAAGCTGGATCCAGAAAGAGACCCAGATTATCCAAAAGGCAGGCGAAAAATTAAATTCAAGCTTCCCTTGGTGATTATCCATACTCCTAGTAAACACAGTAGTGGTCAAAATTGTGGAAACCTTTTGGGAAAAGTTGTATTTTCTAAAACTAGCTAATAACATCACTTTTTTTGGGTAGTAGTACATAAAATTATATATCAATGGAAAGATAATTTAAGTTGTAAATTCAATCCTAGGTAGAGGCAGATGTAGGGTCTCCTGCTTGGGCAGGGGGTTGGACTAGATGACCTGCAAGGTCCCTTCCACCTCTGTTAATCTGTTAATCAAGAATGTAATGCAATAACTTTTATGGAGGATTTGCTATTACTGTAGAATAGTAGTTATAAAGAAGAAAAGTGAAACACGTAGAAAAAACAAAGATATACAAAAATTATCACGTCAGTTAATACTTAGTTGGGTATCCTTGGGCAGGGGGTTGGACTAGATGACCTGCAAGGTCCCTTCCAACTCTGTTAATCTGTATCTGTATCTGTAACATGAATTACGGCCTTACAGCGTTTTCCTATGGAGTGAACCAAGTCTTTTAGTTCTGCAGCTGTTATAATGTGAAACCAAGATTGAATGATTGCTTCTATTAAACTGGGTTTTCTTGCTGGGTTGCTTCTGACTAACAAGTTTCTTTAGTTGGCTCCATAGATTTTCAGTTGGGTTAAGGTCTGGGCTATTCCCAGGCCATTCCAGCAGTGGAATATGATTATCTTGAAACTGCAAAAAAAGAAAAAAAAGGTGGTGTTATTAGCCATCAAACCTCAAAAATAACACTTTTCCAAAAAGGTTTCCACAATTTTGGCCACTACTGTATGGTTGCTGTCCTTATTGTTCTCCTGGGACTTGGATTGTTGATTTTGCCTTTAAGCTTTCCCCTCGCATCTCTAATGGGCTTGATTTCATTTCAAAAGGATTTCTCCAGTTGGAACTTCTGAGAGAGGCCTTGGCATGCCAGCCCTCAAGGAATTCAGTTCTTTTAAAATCAATGAAAATACTTAAGTCTTCTCTCCCCTCCTCCCTCCTGAATTCAATGTAGTCTTCTAAGGGCCAGGTGGGAAAATTGAAGTTATGACAAGGTGGGGTAGGACGGGGGCCAAAATGAATGAGTGGCTTGCCAACAAACCCCATTCTTAGCTGTTTGAAATGCATTTTCCCCTTGAATCATCTTTTAGGTAGTAAATGTCTACATTCCATTGCAAGGTTGCCTCCAGAAATGGTGGGTGCTCCATCACTGGAGGTCTTTTAAAGAAGAGATTGGACAAGCATTGGTCTGGAATGGCATAGGGTCTCCTACTTGAGCAGGGGGGTTGGGCTAGAAGACCTCGAAGGTCCCTTCCAACTCTTGTTATTTTGTGATTTCTACTCTGGGATGGCAGATTTGGCTGCTGCTCGATGCATAAAGTCTTGCCATGTAACAGCCAATTCCTGACATTCTCTTTTGGCAATGCTAATATAGATATGAATCATATCTTAACGTTTGGGAGTTGGACAAAACATTTGGAGGGCCATGATGTATATGTAGGTCTACATCATGTATATGAGTCCATTGAAAGCTTTTTGGGTTTTTTTTGGTGTGTGTGTTCCTTTCCAGTTCTATGTGAAGGGTAATTTAATTTACATATTGTTGCTGAATTGAAAAGGCATTCTAAATAAATAATTGTTTTAGCTTTTACGCTACAATTTCATGTGTTTCTTGCTTTCTCATTGATGAGAATTCATACTATATTCATGGGTCAAAGATACCTTACGGTTTTGGGTGATGTTGATTACCCTTTTAGCAGATTCAAGAAAAGCTGTTTTGGGCTGGGATTGGCAAATGATTTATTCATTTCAGCAGAGGTTTAGGTTCAAAAAATTGTGATCCATCCTTTACTGCAGAACTGAAAATCCTAATCTATAGAGTTGTACAGTATACACATCTTTCTATTGTTTTTATCTGAGTCATCCTGAGCAGAAATGGCTCCATTAGTGTAGGTTTTAAAGAAGAGATTGGATAACCATTTGTCTGAAATGGGAATAGGGTGTCCTGCTTGAGCAGGGGGTTGGGCTAGATGACCTCCAAGGTCCCTTTCAACTGTGTTATTCAGTATTTGGCACAAGACTGAATTGTTTCATCTTAGTCTCTCCAAGATGAACCTTCCATATAGAATGGAATGGAATGGAATGGAATGGAATGGAATGGAATGGAATGGAATGGAATGGAATGGAATAGAATAGAATAGAATAGAATAGAATAGAATAGAATAGAATAGAATAGAATAGAATTGAATTGAATTGAATTGAATTGAATTGAATTGAATTGAATTGAATTCTTTACTGGCCAAGTGTGATTGGACACACAAGGAATTAGTCTTTGATGCATATGCTCTCAATGTACATAAGGAGATTAAAATACATTCATCGAGAATAAAAAGATACAACACTTAGTGATAGTCAAGGTTACCAATAAGCTATCAAATGTACTAGGAAACAAAAACAATATAAATTGAAAGATACAAGTAACATGGTTATAGTAATAAGTGGGAAGAGATAGATACTAGTAAGGAAGAGAAGAATAATAGTAATACAGTTTTAGTAAATTATTTGACAGTGTTGTGGGAATTATTTGTTTAGCAGAGTGATGACATTCGGGGAAAAAACTCTCCTTGTATCTAGTTGTTCTGGTGTGCAGTGCCATATAGCGTCATTTTGAGGGTAGAAGTTGAAACAATTTATGTCCAGGATGTGAGGGGTCTGTAGATATTTTCACGGCCCTCTTTTTGACTCATGCAGTATACAGGTCCTCAATGGAAGGCAGGTTGGCAGCAATTGGTTTTTCTGCAGTTCTGATTATCCTCTGAAGTCTGTGTCTGTCTTGTTGGGTTGCAGAACCGAACCAGACAGTTATGGAAGTGCAGATGACAGACTCAATAATTCCTCTGTAGAACTGTATCAGCAACTCCTTGGGCAGTTTGAGCTTCCTGAGTTGACGCAGAAAGAACATTCTTTGTTGTGCTTTTTTGATCACGCTTTTGATGTTGGGTGTCCATTCTAAGTCTTGAGATATGATAGAACCTAGAAACTTGAAGGACTCTACTGTTGATACTGTGTTGTCTAGTATTGTAAGTATTGGGAAGAAGGCCCATAAAGGGAAAGGAGTGCTAGGAAATCTCTTTTTCCAAACTTTCCCTGTCTTTTTGAGAAGAAAAGAATTGGGGACAAATCCATAAGAAAACCCTTCTCAAATAGAGGAGGTTTTCAATTTTGGCTTGTTTTAGCATGTAGGACAATTCTGTCATGTAATTTCCTATCTGGAAAACAGTGCAGTAATAAAGATAAGGTACTTGGGTGAGAACAAAACTCAAGTCTGAAAGTATGGCTGGATTAATAGATATTTCTTTTCCTAAGAAATACTGGAAGAAAAGTTATTTTAGAGTCTGGTTGCCAAATTTTGAAAGAGTATGGGAAAATGTGCACCATGTGTTAGTTGGAAAAGGTGTTACCAGAGTCCTCCTGATTTTTGAAATCAGAATGTGTATTGAACATGCTGCAGCCTGGTGATGGATTTTGGATAGAAATAAGGACGTTTCCCCCATCCTGCAGTTTTGTGGTTAAGCTAAAATTCCCAGCATTTTCATCCTCAAACATGCTGACTTCGCTTGCTGGGAGATCTTTGAGAGTCAAGAATCAAAGAGAAGAATGTTGGGGCACAATTCATAGGACTGAAAAGTTTTGGAAAAAAGTTTAATACCTGGATTAAATGAGATAAATCTGGAGAATAGAGTAGGGTAGAGTAGAGTAGAACAACAACAGGATGGGACGGGATGGGACAGGACAACAGAACAGAACAACAGAACAGAACAGAACAGAAGAGAAGAGAACAGAATTGGACACACAATGAATTTGTCTCCAGTGCAGAAGCACTCAATGTACATTACATACAAACAACAAAGTAATATGAGCATAAGATACCAACAGGAGATGGTAATAGAACAGATGAGAAGGATAACAGTAATACAGCCATACTCCATGGGTAAATATCCTTAGACATAAGACATCCAGTCATCATTTCTACTCATTGATTTCAAAATGGGTTTATTAATGGAATTTGGAGGAAACTTTTCACAGGAGTAACATTGGCCACTTTATACAGGATGAATAATGACCCTTCCATTCCAAAGACTCAAGTGGAAATGCAAGATCGTTCAATCACTGACATTTCCAGGTGGAAAAGACACAAATAAGCAGTGACTGGCATTCACTGCTACTCCCAAATTAAAGTAATGATAATGGTGATGATGATAATGATGATGTTGATGCTGATGATAATGATGATGAAAAGAAGGACTAGGGGTGACATGATAGCAGTGTTCCAATATCTCAGGGGTTGCCCCAAAGAAGAGGGAGTCAAGCTATTCTCCAAAGCACCTGAAGGCAGGACAAGAAGCAATGGATGGAAACTAATCACGGAGAGAAGCAACCTAGAAGAAATATCCTGACAGAACAAGTAACCAGTGGAACAACTTGCCTCCAGAAGTTGTGAATTCTCCAACACTGGAAGTTTTTAAGAAGAGACTGGACAACCATTTGTCTGAAATGGTCTAGGGTTTCCTGCCTGAGCATGGGGTTGGACTAGAAGACTTCCAAGGTCCCTTCCAACTCTGTTATTCTAATTCTAATGTTATCCATGTTGGAATATTCATGACTGGGAGAGCCATGTGATTGAGTCAGCCAATCAGGCTGAAGTGTTAATTGAGCATGTCCAGAAACTTAGCAAGAAGAAGGGCGTGGTTTAGTCTGCCCACCATTAAAGCTTGCTGTGAAAACATCTCAACATGTGATCTGAAACAAAGTGTGGTATTGTTAATGTTTTATTCTACTTATAAAGAAGTTATTTGAATCAGCAAAATGCAGTTATCTTTTGAAGCTTCTGATTTATTGCGTAACTCTGACAGGTTATGGGCCCAGGAATCGCTCAAGAAGTAAAGTTAAAAACTGCATTGTAATTTAAAGCTGATAAGAAGCTGTCTGTGTTGTTAAAGGAACAGGCAGAGAAGAAAAATAAAGCAGGATGGCTGCTGCTATGGAATTTAAAGACAGTCCAATACCCAAATTGGGGAAGAAAAATTATTTAATTTGGGCTGCAAAAATGGAATGTTTTTTGAAAGCAAAAGAATTATGGGACATCGTAGCAGACCCCCCACAAGTGCTTGGAGCAGCAGATCAAAAGGCTCATGACAAAGCTATGGCTTATCTTCTTTTAAGTCTGGGGGATGATCAATTCTTAAATGTAGCTGAATTAAAGTCTGCAAAAGAAATATGGCAGAAATTGAAAGCAGTACATGTCAATGTTTCTGCGTGTAATGTGGTCCAACTTTCAAGAAAGCTTTTCAGAATGAGTTTGCAGACAGGAGATTCTATGGAAGATCATTTAATGAAAATGCAGTCTAATTTTCTAGAATTGGAGCAACGTGGAGTAAAGTTTCCAGAGTCCCAAAAAGTTTTATTAGTGTTAAATAGTTTGGATCAGAGCTGGGAGACTGTATCAGCTATTTTTGAAAGTAAGCCAGAAGCAGATTTGAATTTGGAGGCTTTGAAGTCGTGTTTATTGAATGAATATGAGAAAAGGCTTTTCAGCCATGCTGATGGAAAATTCCACAGGCGGGGGCCCAACAAGGAGTACAGTGGAAACTTACAGCAAGTCTCCAGCAAAATTTTCCACAGGCTGCCTATCTCTAGCAACAGCCGAGGTGTCTGCAGACAAGAGGAAAGCAGAGGCAGGAGAGATCAAGTTACACAGCAACAATTCTTCAAGCAAGTTAAAAAAGCATGTTTCATTTGTGGAGAAACCAATCATCTGCAGAAAAGCTGTGCACAGAGAAGAAATATGCAAGACAAGAGACATTATTTGCAAGGACAGATTGCAGTTGCAAAAGTTTGTTATAATAACAATAGAGACAAATGGTTGATTGACAGTGGGGCTAGTCAAACAATTGTTAATAATTCTGACTTATTTTCCAGATTTTCCCCAGGAAACCATGAAGTGGCCTTAGCCAATGGTCAAAAGGCTAAAATCATTGGAAGAGGCGATGTGCAAATTCCATATTTGGACTCCAGGTTTACTGATGTGTTATGTGTACCTGAAATGGAGCATAATTTGTTAAGTGTGTCTAGTTTAGACAAGCAAGGTTATGAAACCACATTTGTTAATGGGAAGTGTATCATCCAAAGAAATGGGAATGTTTGTGCACAGGGCATAAAAGAGGATAATCTTTATGTATTGCAGGGACAAAGGGTCCATTGTTCCCAGATATTTAAAAATATAGCAGAACACAATTCGTGTGTTCATCTTCTGCACAGACGACTTGGTCATGCTAATTTTAAGGTTGTTCAACAAATGAAAGAATTTGCAGAAGGATTAGATTTGAAGGGATGTAAGGCATATTTGGATTGTGCAGTATGCAAAGCATCGAAATCCAAAGCATTCCCAGTGAGCAAGTTTAGCACAAGACAAACCACAAAAGCTCTAGAACTGGTGCATGCTGATTTAATTGGGCCTATGCAAGCCAGTTTGGGAGGAGCAAAGTATGCGCTGGTCATTGTGGATGACTACAGCAGGTTTGGGTTTTGCTACTTACTTAAGAGTAAAACAGAGGTGCTACAGCAATTTAAGCAATGGTTAAGTTTTGTAGAGAGAAGGTATAAACAACAGGTATGTCAGTTGCAAACTGACAGAGGTTCTGAATTTATGTCAACAAATTTTCAACAATGGTTGAGACAATTGGGAATAAGACACAGGCGCACAAATCCTTACACACCGGGAGAGAACGGAGTGGCTGAAAGGAGGAATGGTGTTTTGCAAACAATGAAAGACTCATTACTGGAGGATTCTGGTATGAGCAGGTCATATTGGGGTGAAGCCATACTGACTGCCAATTATTTAGTAAATAGGCTGTGGAGTTCATCCATCAATAATACTCCATATGCAATGCTATATGGGAGAAAGCCTTCTTTAGCACATTTAAAAATATTTGGAAGTACTGCATGGGTACATATTCCAAAGGCAATCAGAAGAAAGGGACAACAAAAGGCTAGAAAGCTCAGATTTGTGGGCTATGAGCCAGGCTCAAAAGGGTATCGCTTTAGCGATGGAAGTAAAAGGATAGTGATTTCAAGGTCTGCTAGTTTTGCAGAACAAAATTGGAACAGAATTGATGCAAATTCTGAAAATGTCTCACTTAGTGACGGTGATCCACTTAGCGACGGTGATCCACTTAGTGACAATAACTCATTTAATGATGGTGAATCATTTTCTGAAGATGTCTCTGTTCAGGGAGGAGAGTCTGAACAAGATATGAAGCCAGAAAAGCTTGAAACACAAGAACAGGCAATGCCACGTAGGTCAGAGCGTAGGAACAGAGGGGTTCCGCCAGACAGGTATTCTGCCAGTAAAGTTAAAGTGTGTAATGTGTGGTATGAGCCAAGAAACTATAAGGAAGTATTGGCATTAGCAAAAGTTGAACAAGAAAAGTGGAAGGAAGCCATGGATAAAGAGATGAAATCCATGGGAGATCATGAAGTGTTCACATCTGTGACTTTGCCACAGGGTACGAAAGCTGTAGGATGTAAGTGGGTATATAAGAAAAAGGTATTACCCAATAATGAAGTACAGTATAAGGCAAGGTTGGTGGCACAAGGTTTTTCTCAATTAAAGAATGTGCACTATGATGAGGTGTTCGCGCCAACTGTAAAAGCTGAGAGCATAAGACTAGCACTGGCATTAGCATCAGCATACAGGCATAGAATTTGGCATTTTGATATAACCACTGCATTTCTCAATGCTGAATTAGAGGAAGAAATTTATATGGTTCAAGCGCCAGGGTATGAAAATAAAAAGCCTAACATGGTGTATAAATTGAGCAAGGCCATTTATGGGCTGAAGCAGTCAGCCAGAAATTGGAATATCTGTTTAGATACTGCATTGAAAGGTCTTGGGTTCAAGAGTTGCAAAGCTGATGGTTGCATATACACTGGAAAGTTACAAGGTGGGAATTGTCTACTATTAGCATTTGTGGATGATCTTTGTTTCATTGCAAAGGATGCATCACAAGTTAAAGAATTTGCTAATAAGTTAGAAAAGAAATTTGAATTAAAGAATTTGGGAAAAATAAAGAATTATCTCGGTGTAGAGATACAAAAAACTGAAAAGGGTTATATTCTCAGTCAAAGGAGAAAAATTGAACAATTATTAGAGAAATATAACATGAAAGATTGTAATATTGCTCCTACACCTATGAGCACAGATTTTTACAATAGTTTGGGTGAGGACAAAAGTGAAGCCTGTGATCAGGAGATATATCACTCTGCAATAGGGAGTTTGTTATATCTGTCACAGTGGTCCAGACCAGACATAGCTTGTGCAGTGAGCATTCTAAGTCGCTTTACTGCTACACCTACAAAGTTGCATTGGATGGGTGTGAAAAGAATTCTCAGGTATTTGAAGGGAACTGTGAATTTAGGTCTTCAAATACAGGTCACTGAAGAATTAAAATTGAAATGTTATGTTGATAGTGATTATGCAAATGATGTAAAAACCAGAAAGTCTAATTCTGGAATTGTAATAATGTTTGGAGGGGCTTTAATTGGTTGGAAGTCCAGAAAACAAACAACGGTTGCTATTTCAACTGCGGAAGCAGAGTTTATTGCATTGTCTGAGTTATGTTCTGAAGTAGTTTGGTATGTACAGTTGTTACAAGATTTAAATGTAAATGTAAATGAAGCTGTAACTGTTTATGAAGATAATGCTGCTTGTATAAAAATGGCAACAGGTGACAGGGTGAAGAACAGAAGTAAACATGTGGACATTAAGTATTGTAATGTCAGGGAAGCTGTAAAAGAAAAATTAATAAGTTTACATCATTGTTCTTCAGAGGATAATTTAGCAGACATGATGACCAAACCATTGGGTGGTGTCCATTATAGGAAATGTTTAAATCCAATAGGTTTGATGTCTCTCCCAGTAATGAAGGGAGGAGTGTTGGAATATTCATGACTGGGAGAGCCATGTGATTGAGTCAGCCAATCAGGCTGAAGTGTTAATTGAGCATGTCCAGAAACTTAGCAAGAAGAAGGGCGTGGTTTAGTCTGCCCACCATTAAAGCTTGCTGTGAAAACATCTCAACATGTGATCTGAAACAAAGTGTGGTATTGTTAATGTTTTATTCTACTTATAAAGAAGTTATTTGAATCAGCAAAATGCAGTTATCTTTTGAAGCTTCTGATTTATTGCGTAACTCTGACAATCCAGTTATGTCCAACTCTTGGCAATTCCATGGGCCAGGTCTCTCCACAGCATCCGATCTTGCGCTACTCCTTTGAGTTGTTCTATGCTCCAGTTGGGGTCAGCTTTGATGGTGTCCAGCCACCCGGTTCTTTGGTGTCCTGGTTTCCTTTTACTGCTAACCCTCCTAAGCATCATTGCTTTCTCCAGTGAATTTCCCCTGCATGCCATGGCCAAAATAACCATGATGCAGTTTTGTGATTTTTGCCTTCCGTGTGATGTTATGTACTCTGTTAACTTGCTTGTGGCTCACCTTTGCTGCCCAAGGAAGCCTTCTCCAGCACCACAACTCACACGAGTCGATTTTCTTCCCGCCTTGCTTTTTTTTAAAAGTCCCAATCAAATTAAACAAATGAAAGAATAATAAAATAAAATGAATGAAACAACAACAACAACAACAAATTAAAGTGGGTAGGGCAGTTGATCTGGCTTAACACAATTGGGATCGTATTGAAAAATGATGGACTGACCTCGGTGGAGAAGGAAAATGTGTTTCAACTTTCACCCGTCCATTCTTAAGAAAGTCTCTGGAATGTTTTATCCAAACAAGATAAGCTGCTCAGGTTATTTGCCGGAATGGGGTATCGGTGGTCAAGAGTTCATCCAAGTTCAGGGTTTTTCTTTATCGTCACAGGAATGTATTTATTTGTTTGTTTGTTGTGCCTTTATCTCACCTTTCATTCAGGAACACAAGGCAGTTGCATAATGCGCCCTGGGTTTCCCCATAATCCCCTGCAACATAGGATGGGCTGAGAGAGGATGAGTGGCTCAAAGGCCTCCCTAGACAAATGGTGGGATTATGTTTGCAGGACCCACTTTCCTTGGGTAAACTTAGCCATGACTTATTCAACTCAAGTTTCCTAAGATCTCATAATACAGTGGACCATAAACTAAGCAAATAGGGTAGATTCTGTGCTATATGGTTGGCTAGCTTTAACAGAACAGAATAGCAGAGTTGGAAGGGACCTTGGAGGTAATCTAATCCAACTCACCCAAGCAGGAGATCCTGCACCAGTGGTGAAATCCAAATTTTTTTACTACTGGTTCTGTGGGCGTGGCTTGGTGGGCGTGGTGTGGCTTGGTGGGCATGGCTTGGTGGGCGTAGCTTGGTGGGCGTGGCAGGGGAAGGATACTGCAAGATCTCCATTCCCTCCCCACTCCAGGGGAAGGATACTGCAAAATCTCCATTCTCTCCCCACTCCAGGGGAAGGATACTGCAAAATCTCCATTCTCTCCCCACTCCTGGGGGAAGGATAGTGCAAAATCTCCATTCCCACCCCACTCCAGGGGAAGGATACTGCAAAATCTCCATTCCCTCCCCACTCCAGGGGAAGGATACTGCAAAATCTCCATTCTCTCCCCACTCCTGGGGGAAGGATAGTGCAAAATCTCCATTCCCACCCCACTCCAGGGGAAGGATACTGCAAAATCTCCATTCCCTCCCCACTCCAGGGGAAGGATACTGCAAAATCTCCATTCCCACCCCACTCCAGGGGAAGGATACTGCAAAATCTCCATTCCCTCCCCACTCCAGGGGAAGGATACTGCAAAATCTCCATTCCCTCCCCACTCCAGGGGAAGGATACTGCAAAATCTCCATTCCCTCCCCACTCCAGGGGAAGGATACTGCAAAATCTCCATTCCCACCCCACTCCAGGGGAAGGATACTGCAAAATCTCCATTCCCTCCCCACTCCAGGGGAAGGATACTGCAAAATCTCCATTCTCTCCCCACTCCAGGGGAAGGATACTGCAAAATCTCCATTCTCTCCCCACTCCAGGGGAAGGATACTGCAAAATCTCCATTCCCACCCCACTCCAGGGGAAGGATACTGCAAAATCTCCATTCTCTCCCCACTCCAGGGGAAGGATACTGCAAAATCTCCATTCCCTCCCCACTCCAGGGGAAGGATACTGCAAAATCTCCATTCCCACCCCACTCCAGGGGAAGGATACTGCAAAATCTCCATTCCCACCCCACTCCAGGGGAAGGATACTGCAAAATCTCCATTCCCACCCCACTCCAGGGGAAGGATACTGCAAAATCTCCATTCCCACCCCACTCCAGGGGAAGGATACTGCAAAATCTCCATTCCCTCCCCACTCCAGGGGAAGGATACTGCAAAATCTCCATTCCCACCCCACTCCAGGGGAAGGATACTGCAAAATCTCCATTCCCTCCCCACTCCAGGGGAAGGATACTGCAAAATCTCCATTCTCTCCCCACTCCAGGGGAAGGATACTGCAAAATCTCCATTCTCTCCCCACTCCAGGGGAAGGATACTGCAAAATCTCCATTCCCTCCCCACTCCAGGGGAAGGATACTGCAAAATCTCCATTCTCTCCCCACTCCAGGGGAAGGATACTGCAAAATCTCCATTCCCTCCCCACTCCAGGGGAAGGATACTGCAAAATCTCCATTCCCACCCCACTCCAGGGGAAGGATACTGCAAAATCTCCATTCCCACCCCACTCCAGGGGAAGGATACTGCAAAATCTCCATTCCCACCCCACTCCAGGGGAAGGATACTGCAAAATCTCCATTCCCACCCCACTCCAGGGGAAGGATACTGCAAAATCTCCATTCCCTCCCCACTCCAGGGGAAGGATACTGCAAAATCTCCATTCCCTCCCCACTCCAGGGGAAGGATACTGCAAAATCTCCATTCCCTCCCCACTCCAGGGGAAGGATACTGCAAAATCTCCATTCTCTCCCCACTCCTGGGGGAAGGATAGTGCAAAATCTCCATTCCCATCCCACTCTGGGGCCATCCAGAGGTGGTATTTGCCGGTTCTCCAAAGTACTCAAAATTTCCGCTACCGGTTCTCCGAACTATTCAAAATTTTCATTGCTGGTTCTCCAGAACCTGTCAGAACCTGTTGGATTTCACCCCTGCACACCATTTCTGATAGATGGCTGTCCAGTCTCTTCCAGTCATGAAGCTCCCACAACCTCTGAAGGCAAGCTGTTCCATTGGTTGAGTGTTCTCACTATCAGAAATTTTCTCCTTATTTCCTTGTTCAGTTTCCATCCATTATTCCTTGTCTGGCCTTCGGTGCCTTGGAAAATAGGTTAACCCCTTCCTCTCTGTGGCAGCCCTTCAAATATTAGAAGACTGCTATCATGTCTCCCCTGGTCCTTCTCTTCACTAGACTAGCCATGTCCAGTTCCTGCAATCGTTCTGCATATGTTTTAGTCTCCAGTCCCCTCATCATCCCCTCTTTCTAGAGTCACAACATCTTTTTTATAGTGTGGTGACCAAAACTGGATGCAGTATTCTAGTTGTGGTCTTACTAAGGCTTTATAGAGTGGTATTACTGCAGAAAAAACAATTGCTACTAACCTGCCTTCCACTGAGGACCTGTATACTGCACGAGTCAAAAAGAGGGCTGTGAAAATATTTACAGACCCCTCACATCCTGGACACAAATTGTTTCAACTCCTACCCTTCAAAATAACGCTATAGAGCACTGCACACCAGAACAACTAGACACAAGAACAGTTTTTCCCCCGAACACCATCACTCTGCTAAACAAATAATTCCCTCAAAACTACAAACTATTTACTAAGTCTGCACTACTATTAATCTTCTCATCATTCCCATCACCCATCTCCTCCCACTAATGACTGTATGACTGTAACTTTGTTGCTTGTATCCCTACAATTTATATTGACTGGTTCCTAATATGATTTGATTGCTTATTTGTACCTGGACTATCATTAAGTGTTGTACCTTATGATTCTTGACGAATGTATCTTTTCTTTTATGTACACTGAGAGCATATGCACCAAGACAAATTCCTTGTGTGTCCAATCACACTTGGCCAATAAAAAATTCTATTCTGTTCTGTTCTGTTCTGTTCTGTTCTGTTCTGTTCTATTCTATTCTATTCTATTCTATTCTATTCTATTAGTACCTCACGTGATCTTGATTGAATCCCTCTGTTAATGCAATTTAGGATTGCATTGGCTTTTTTGGCTGCTGCCGCACACTGCTGGCTTATATTGATCACATTAAATGCTAACTTGTCATCCCTAGATTTCCAAGCTATAATAGCTGGACTCACTGCAGTTAAGCCATAAACAATCCGAACACCTTAAGTGTTAAGGTAATGAATGGTTCCAAATGCAGTTTGCAA
>JALIGW010000003.1:10000-37500 GCA_023053685.1 Diadophis punctatus similis | reverse complement strand
ACTTAACAGCTGCAGTGATTCACTTAACAACTGTGGCAAGAAAGGTCGTAAAGGAGGGGGCAAAACTCACTTAACAAATGTCTCACTTAATTACAAAGTTTTGGGCTCAATTGTGGTCCTACATTGAGGACTACCTGTACAATGGGAAGGCATTGGACTGGTATCACGGAGACCATGTTCCAATCCACCATCTTCCACAGCAAATCAGTGAATGACCCCAGGCCAATCCCTGTTTAGCCTAGTCCACCTCACAAAGTTGTTGTTGAGGGGCGAAATTGGAAGAAAAAATACCGTATTCGTTCCAAAAACCCGCCACCTTTGAGCAGGATCTAAAGTAAGAAATAAATACAGGTGGCCCTCGAGTTACGACCACAATTGAGCCCAAAATTTATGTTGCTAAGTGAAACATTGGTTAAGTGAGTTTGCCCCATTTTACAACTTTTCTTGCCACAGTGGTTAAGCGAATCGTTGCATTTGTTAAATTTAGTAACCTGGTCGTTAAGTGAATCTGGCTTCCCCATTTGACTTTGTTGGTCAGAAGGTCGCAAAAGGGGACCGCATGACCTTGGGACACAGCAATGCTCATAAATATGAACCATGTGTCAAGCATCTGAATCACGGAGATGCTGCAATGGTCGTAAGTATAAAAACGGTCATCAGTCACTTTTTCCAGGGCTGTTGAAATGTTCAACGGTCACTAAATGAACTGTTGTAAGTCGAGGATTACCTGGGTTTTTTTTAAATTTAATTTTTTATTTTATTTTAATTCAAACATCATCTTCCATTAAACAGTGAGTCGTCTGGGTACATATATTTTGTGCAAATATTTTATACAATAATAATTACAATTTACAGCCATATTTATCATTTTATCTATTTTAACTTAACACTAATACTAATATATACCATACCTAATACTATAACAATCCTCTTCTTAACTTATTTAACTTTGTCTATTTCATTCTTCCGCTTTTTTTTCACTTTTCATATTTATTCTCTAACCATTGATAAAATAATTCCCATTTATTTATTTATTTATTTATTTATTTATTTATTTATTTATTTATTTATTTATTTATTTATTTATTTATTTATTTATTTATTTATTTATTTATTTAAATGGATTTATATGCCGCCCAACTCCCAGGGGATATAATATTTATAATTATAAAAAAATTGGATTAAAATATGTAAATAGTTGGAGGAGATGATACAACAGCATATTGATCTGAAACCTGAATTATTTTTGTTGGGGATTTTACCAGAAACTTATAGTAAAGAAAATGTATACTTGATAATTCATGTAATAACTGCAGCTAGGATTGTATTTGCACAAAATTGGAAAAATGAAGATATCCCTATGGATGAAAATGTGATTAGGAAAATATTAGACTGTGCAGAAATGAATAGGTTCACACTTGACATTAAAAAGAAGGAACAATCTGATTATTATAATATATGGGAATGATTTTACCAATGGCTAGAGGATAACCCGTTATAAGGCAAATTTTGCAGCTCCACGTGTTAGCTAAACTCAGTTTATGTGACATGGCCCATCAATCACGGTTAAACAAACCACTATCTAACCAAATGTCTGAATCGGATCGCTCTCTCCTAAAGTTTCTCTTCCCAGTTCTGGGGCCTACAAAGTCTTTCATCAAGATGGTTCGTTAGATCACTGCCCTGTTTCGTCCTGCCCCATAGTGCTTTGCACTGCCCACCCTTCTTCCTGCCATTTGCACAACCCCCAAAACAGGCAATCAGTTCACTGATGATGAATAAATCTGTTGGAATGATGGCTTGAATGCTGAACCCCTGCAGGGAATTCATAAATTTAGGTTAATCTCTAGTAAAGGGTGACCTGGCTGGGCCATGGAAGCTTAGAGTTCTTTTGAAGGCAAGGAGCATCGGAAGCCCTTGTAGTTGGATAAAGAGTGAGTGGCATACTTACTATTCCTCTGTGGGTTTCAGACAATGCCTCTATTTCCCTATTGTGTTTAGCTAAAGAGCCCTAGAGCAGGGGTTCCAACCCCCCCACCCCTGGTTCATGGATCGGCATCGGGCCACAGCATCAGTACTGGGTTCTAAAACCCGTTGCTATGGTTCGCACGCGCATGACGCTTCTGCGCATGCACAGAAGTGTCCTAGGTGGGCGGAGCCTCCTGCTGCCGCCACGACCAGTTCAAAGAACCGGGCCGAACCGGGAGCAACCCACCACTGCGCAGCATGCCAGAAACCGGGCTGTGCAAACAAGTGAAGCCCCATCCGTGGGATGCAGGGAGCACACGAAGCCACGGCCACTCCAGTCTGTGGAAAAACCTCTCTCCAGGGAACTGGTCCCTGGTGCTCAAAAGGTTGGGGGGCCACTGCCCTAGAGCAGTGTTTCTCAACCCATACTGGCTGGGGAATTGTGGGAGTTGAAGTCCAGACATCCTAAAGGGCCCCAGAGCAGTGTTTCTCAACCCTGACGTGTGGACTTCAATTCCCAGAATTCCCTAGCCAGCATGCCGGCTGGAGAATTTAGGGAATTGAAGTCCAGGCAAAGGTCGAGAAGCACTTCCCTAAAGGAAAAGCAAAATGTTCCCTTCTTTCCACAAAGAAAGTTGTTTCCTTTCATTCCTCTCCCTCCTCTCTTTATAGCAGACTCCCACAGCTTTGTCTTCTGCATCCTCCAGAAATTTCCCACCGCAAAAAGTGGCGCCCAATGAGTTGGATTGCCAAAGTCTATTCCTTGTCCAATTTGGCCTCAATGGGGTCAGCCAGATTTTACACCAACAAGCCGGGTCAACACCTCCAGACTCCTCACCTGATCACGGTCAAAGATGTTCTAGGAAAGCCTTAGAGAGGAGGCCCAGTGGCCCACCCACCCTCCTGAATCCAGCCAGTAGAAAATCTGCTAGGCTGCATCATTCCAGACCATTTTCCAAGGGGAGAGAGAGAGAGAGAGAGAGAGAGAGAGAGAGAGAGAGAGAGAGAGAGAGAGAGAGAGAGAGAGAGAGAGAGAGAGGCAGACAGACAGACAGACAGGCAGAGAGAGGAGAGAGAGAGATATGAGAGACAGAGACAGAGACAGAGATGAGAGAGACAGAGACAGAGAGAGACAGAGAGACAGAGGACAAATGAGAGAGAGACAGAAAGACAGAGACAGAGAGAGCTGAGAGAGAGAGAGAGACAGACAGACAGAGAGAGGAGAGAGATGAGAGAGAGAGAGAGAGAGAGAGAGGAGAGATGAAAGAGAGAGCAGACAGACAGAGAGACAGAGGAGAGATGAGAGAGAGACAGAAAGACAGACAGAGAGAGATGAGAGAGATGAGAGAGAGAGAGAGAGAGGAGAGATGAAAGAGAGAGCAGACAGACAGAGAGACAGAGGAGAGATGAGAGAAAGACAGAAAGACAGACAGAGAGAGCTGAGAGAGAGAGACAGACAGACAGGAGGAGAGAGAGAGAGAGAGAGAGAGAGAGAGAGAGAGAGAGAGAGAGAGAGAGAGAGAGAGAGAGAGAGATATTCTGATTCGAATTTTCTTGAGCAGGGGGTTGGACTAGAAGACCTCCAAGGTCCCTTCCAACTCTGTTATTCTTCCTCTGATAAGTTGATCTCTCAACTTGCAATCCACTTCTTAGCATGGATTAAAAAGCCTTGGCATTATAGTGCAGTTGTTAAATGAATGAATCTCTCCACCCCACCCTCCATTGACTTTGCTTGTCGGATGCCAGCTAGGAAGATCACAAATGGTGAATCATATGATCCCAGGATACTGCAACCATCCTAAATAGATGCCGGTTGGGACACAGCAATGGTCATAAGTGTGAATCAGTTGTCAAGCATCTGAATTTTGATCACATGATCATGGGGATGCTGCAAAGATCATAAGTGTAAAAAACGGGCAAAAGTCACTTTTTCCAGTGCTGTTGAAACGTTGAACGGTCACTAAAGGAACTGTTGTAAGTCGAAGATTACCTGTATTTTTTTTAAAAAAGAAAACTACACAGGGTTGCAAGCACTGGAGACACTGTCCAAGCTCAGCTCACTTTTCCTAGGCAAGTCCAAAGTTCAGAGTCCCTCTGATAAAATGTGTATTAATTGCTTGCCTAACCCCAATGTCCTTGCCTTTTTTTTTATTTGGGGAAGGGGTTTGTCCCAGGTTCCGGTTGTTTTAGTGGGCGTGGAACCGATTGCAAAATTTAAAACCAGTGTCCTCAGGTTTGTTCCCCAAACAATTGAGCCAATGACCCACTTCTGCCCCACATCTTTTCTGCTTCTGCTTTTCTGCTTCTTGCCTTTCGGCCATTCTCCAAGCATATTTGAGCCCAAATAATCCCTTTTCTCTGGGGGGGGGGATTTAATTGCACTCTTTGAACTTATGATATTTTTAGCCCAACTGCAAGGCAAATCCCCTAATCTTTGATGGGATTTGCCTTGGGGTCTGAAATCACAGGAAGTGCTGAATTCAGAAACGACAATTTCCTTAGGTGCTCAGTGATTAGTACTTAGTAGTTCACCTGGCCCTTGAATTAAACCACTTTTATTGGATTTTAATAATCCAATCCAATAGTAATGCTTAATAAGATCTTCTGAACCCTGAGCTCACAAAATGATCTGGGTTTGGGCAACCCAAATAAACCACCTCAAAGGTGGCTTTTGAAAAGGCAATTGACTTTGTTGTTTTCCTTGAAAATATTTTGCTTCTCATCCAAGAAGCAAAATGTTTTCAAGAGAAAAACAACAAGGGAGTCCAGCCGCTTTTGAAAAGCACTTGACCTGTATGAAAGTATGCAAAGCAAATTATGAAAACATAACAAAGCAAAATCAACGAATACCTAAATGCTTCTCCATCTGATCTAGTAAAGTAGGTTGTGTGAATAGAATTACTATGTTGTGTGAACCCCCAAAAGGTATGAATTTAAGGTTCAGCATGTTGTGTAAACTCGGACAAATCAGGAAACTTGGTGAACCATGGCTCAGGTAACCATAGCTTAGCGTGATTTATTGCTTCTGGTCCTGCCTTCTGGTGCTTGGCAGAATAGGTTGACCTCCTCTTCTTTGTGGCAGTCCCTCAAATATTGGAAGACTGCTATCATGTCTCCCCTAGTCCTTCTTTTCATTACAGGTACCCAGTTCCTGCAATCTTTCTTTATATGTTTTAGCCTCCAGTCCCCTAATCATCTTGTCCTTGTTATTGTTCTTAAGGCCAGAATTTTAGGCCTCATGGAAGCGAAATCGGGTTGCAGGGCTGGTGGGCAAATGAGGAGGATGCCAAAGAATGTTGCAGCTTTAACAGATTAACAGAGTTGGAAGGGACCTTGTAGGTCATCTAGTCCAACCCCACACCCAAGCAGGAGACCATTTCTGACAAATGGCAGTCCAATCTCTTCTTGAAAGCCTCCAGTGATGAAGCTCCCACAACTTCTGAAGGCAACTTCTGTTCCATGGGTTGATTGTTCTCACTGTCAGAAAAAAATTCTCCTTATTTCTAGGCTGAATCTCTCCTTGATCAGTTTCCATCCATTATTCCTTGTCTGGCTTTCAGGTGCCTTGGAAAATAGCTTGACACCCCTCCTCTCTGTGGCAATCCCTCAAATATTGGAACACTGCTATCATGTCTCCCCTGGTCCTTCTCTTCACTAGACTAGCCATGCCTTCCCTAGTGTTTAGTGTGTCCAGATCTTCCTGCATCAAAGGCAACCATGGTTGTTCAATCCTCTATTTCATTTGCTTTTGCCTGGAAAAAATGCAACCTCCTTCCCACTGTTCTACCAAATCCTTCAATATTAATGTTCCTGACTTGGGACAACAATGGCGATTGCAACATCTGTAGCTAAGCACTTGGTTATCATGCAAAACACAGAGTCTTAAGTGAATGCAACTTCCTCCCTTGACTCTAATTAACTCATCCCTTATTAAAGGCAGCTGGCTTTCTGCCATACATCATTTAAGCACCCAGTCTCCATTATTCCCAAAGAATTCACCAGCGAAATTGATGATAAATATGTTTATTTATTTATTTTTTTAAAAAAGTTTTATGATGGAAATCCTTCAAGAGCATGATTCAATTTAAAAAATTTTTTTTCCAGAGCTTCTTATTTTTGAAATAAATTGTGGAGGAATCTCTAGTGCTCAGAGTGAGTTTTCATTGATGGGCACTTGGGATGAAACTGAATTGAGTCATGAGTTGTATACAATTGTATTTAATCATAGGATTTACAAAAAGTAGAGATTGAGGGCCTCATGTAAGGTTGCTTAAATATGATTTGCTCCATATCAAGATTTTTATATTATCCGTTTATAAAGCTCTGGCTTCTAAGTCTGACCCCTAACCTCTCTGACATCCAATGTTGTATGTAATGTTGATATTTAAAATATCAACATCACACTATAAAAAAAGACGTTGAGACTCTAGAAAGAATGTGGAGAAGAGCAACCAAGATGATTAGGGGACTGGAGGCTAAAACATATGATGAACGGTTGCAGGAACCGGACATGGCTAGTCTAGTGAAGAGAAGGACCAGAGGAGACATGATAGCAGTGTTCCAATATTTGAGGGGCTGCCACAGAGAGGAGGGGGTCAAGCTATTTTCCAAATCACCTGAAGGCCAGACAAGGAATAATGGATGGAAACTGAACAAGGAGAGATTCAATCTGGAAATAAGTTTAAATTTTCTGACAGCTTCATCACTGGAAGCTTTCAAGAAGAGATTGGACTGCCATCTGTCAGAAATGGTTAGGGTCTCCTGCTTGGGTGGAGGGTTGGACTAGATGACCTACAAGGTCCCTTCCAACTCTGTTAATCTGTATCTAAATACATTTATTGGAGTTGTATAAGTGGGTCTCATACACTTTCTCCCTAGATAGTACTGGTGAGTTTTTAATGTTTGTGCCAGGGAAATGGTGCATAACTGTGCACAATCCACCCTTCATTTGCTTTCTAAATTTGGGAAAAACAGGTTGTGGATTATGACACAAATTACCTTGTCTAATTTAATGGTGTACTTGAATGCTGCTCAGAAATAATAAAGCAGATAAAATAGCCAACAACAACCTAAGTCGGTGATGGCGAACCTATGGCACGCATGCCACAGGTGGCACGCGGAGCCATATCTGCTGGCACGTGAGCCGTTGCCCTAGCTCAGCTCCAGCGTGCATGTGTGCCAGCATGCCAGCTGATTTTCAGGTTCCGTGGAGGCTCTGAAAGGGCGTTTTTGGTCTCATGGGGGGGGGCTGGCGAGGGAATTTTTGCCCTCCCCAGGTTCCAAGAAAGCCTCTGGAGCCTGGGGAGGGCAAAAAATGGGCCTACTGGGCCCACCGGAAGTTGGGAAACGGGCTGTTTCTGGCCTACAGAGGGCCTCCGGGAGGGTGGGGGAGGCCATTTTTGGCCTACCTAGGATCCAGGAAAGCCTATGGAGCCTGGGGAGGGCGAAAAATGGGCCTACCAGGCCCACCAGAAGTTGGGAAATTGGGGGGCGGGGTAGCACAGGGAGGGTCGCGCACGCATGCACAGAGGGGCGTGGTGCATGGGTAAAGTGACCAGATTTTTTTTTTTTAGGCGGGACACCGACGGAGGGTGGGGCCGCCTGGATGCCGCAATTTGAGTTTTTGCCCTCTGCGCATGCGCAGAACGCTGCGCATGCGCAGAGGGCAAAAGACGGCTAATGTCGGCATCCAGGTTGGGGGGGGGAGGCGGGAGGCCTTTCTTCGCCTCCCGCCTCCCCTTCGGGAAGGGGAGAAGCCCCCAGCGTCGCTTGGCTCTCCTCCTCCCTCCCCCCCCCGCCCGCCCGGGAGTCCCGCGCCGCCTGCTTACCTAGCGCACGTCCTGCAGTCACTCGAGGACGGCCAGGTTGGTCCCAGCCGCAGGGGCAGCAGCAGGCCTCTCAGCTCGGGCCGGTGCTGGCTCAGCCGGCCGGGGCCGCCGCCGCAGCCTTCCCGCCGCCGGGGCAGCCGGGACTGGGGGCCCAGTCGCAGGGGCAGCAGCAGGAGCAGCAGGCCTCTCAGCTCGGGCCGGCCGTGGGCGGCGTTGGCGGCGGGCGGGCATCCCGCGTTGAGTTGACTCCTCCGGCAGCGGCTGGAAGCTGGCGGAAGAGCCGGTGTGAATTTCGGGAGCCGGCAGTGCTCGAGTTTTTTCTCTCACACACACACATGCACAACCTTCCAACGACCGGGTCGGGCTGGATCTCCCAGCACGACTTCCCGGTCGTTGGAAGGTTGTGCATGTGTGTGTGTGAGAGAAAAAACTCGAGCACTTTAGCACACCCGGAGGAACAGCCCGGTTGCTACGCCGCCTCGCAACTCCCAGCTGTGCCAAGCCCCGCAGGCTGCCTTTCCCCCCTTCCCTTCCAACGCAGGCACCACCGGAGAGATGGAACCCCCGCAGTGGCGACCCTGGAGGATGGAGAAGGCGGGGGAAGAGCCCCGATGCCCAGCTGCTCGCTGACTCCAATTCCGGGCGAGCGCTCCCGGCTTGCTGCTGTCGCCGCCGCCGCTCACCCTTCAACAGCCAATCAGCGTGGGGCGCCGACAGCAGCGACGTCATCTCTCCGTGCCCGCCTTGCAGAGAGAAAGGGTGGGTGTTTTAAGGTGACCAGACGTCCCGATTTTGAAAGGGCCTACTGCTGCTGCTGCTGCTGCCCCTGCGGCTGGGCCCAACCTGGCCATCCTCGAGTGCCTGCAGGCTGATTTTTGGAAAGAATGCCCTAGTTGTGCATTCTTTTAAAAAATTGGGACTTTTTAGAGGACGGGCGGGACGCGGGACAAAGCATTAAAAAGCGGGTCTGTCCCGCCAAAATCGGGACGTCTGGTCACCTTATGCATGGGGGGCATTGAATTATGGGTGTGGGCAGAAATTGTGGGTTCTCCATCACTGGAGGTTTTTAAGAAGAGACTGGACAGCCATTTGTCTGAAATGGTATGGTCTCCTACTTGAGCAGAGGGTTGGACTAGAAGACCTCCAAGGTCCCTTCTAAATCTGTTATTCTAGGAAAATAAAAGAAGAAACACACCCAGGTTTGACTATGTGCATTTAGCAATTTCAACTTCTGCATTCCTTGAATCCTGAAAAAAAAAAGAAATATATCTCTGGCCCAGCAAAGGTGTCTTCCTCATAATCCCATAGAAATGCACATTTTAAAGCATTTATGCAAATACCAGTTTTGCATTTGTATACATTTGTACACCCACATACTGCTGCCCTGTGGCTTTTTATGGTGGAAATTCATGCTGTTGTATGAGACAAAGTATCATGTTCAACTACTTGTGATTTCAGTCAGGTCATTAAGGATAATCTTACCTGGGATTGCCACTGATAAACATTTAATTTTCTGTTGATATGGCTAGAATGTATCCAGGAATATTTTTTTATTTTTTATTTATTTATTTTTGTCAAGTACGTGTTGGTAATATACATAGATATAACATTGTTTATATACATAAGATGAGTACTGATAAGAGAGAACATTAGGACAGGGACGGAAGGCATGGTGGTGCACTTATGCACGCCCCTTACTGACCTCTTAGGAATCGGGTGAGGTCAACAGTGGACAGTCTAAGGGTAAAGTTTTGAGGGTTTGGTGACAAAGCCACAGAGTCAGGTAGTGAGTTACAGGCATTGACCACTCTGTTGCTAAAATCGTATTTTCTACAGTCAAGTTTGGAGCGGTTCACTTTGAGTTTGTATCTGTTGTGTGCTCGTGTATTGTTGTGGTTGAAGCTGAAGTAGTCGTTGACAGGAAGGACGTTGTAGCAGATAATGTTATGACCTATGCTTAGGTCGTGCCGAAGGCCATGTAGTTCTAAGCTTTCTAAGCCCAGGATTTCAAGTCTGGTTGCGTAAGGTAAGGTAATAGGTTAGAACTCCCATTTTTTCGGTGGGAGTCCCGGAAAAATTATGTGCTTGATATGCAAAGTTGCAAACAGGCTTGGAAAAGTTTAACAATCTACAATATTCCCTTCTGCTTTTCCCTTTTAGCTGTACTGCCCCAAACCATAACAATCACAGGCTGAGGTACTGATATTTTAAAAAAGAACTATATTCCCATGTAAATATGCTTCCGTATTTGGAAAACTCCAGGGCAGTTTCTTTTTATGCAAAGAATGTGTCTCTTTTCAAATCTTTCATAAAAGGAAAGGACAAGGTTCCCCCAAGGCAAAAAAATTCTAATGTTTCACATCCGCCTTACCATTGCAATTACATTAAAGATGGGGGAGGGGGGGAAACAAATCCAGGGTGAATTTTGTCATATTCTCTGTTCCATTTTGATTATTGCAAGTTGCTTAGATCAACCTTTCTGGCATCAGGGACCAGTGTTGTGGAAGACAATTTTTCCTCAGACTGGGATGGGCGGGGGTTGTGGGGAACAGGGGTGGGTTTCAAAATTTTTAGCAAGGGGTTCTCTGCCTGGTTGCTGGGTGGGCGTGGCCATGGTGGGCATGGGCTAGTTGGCCTCCTGCACCACGGCGGGGGAGGGGGGGCATTTTTGCCCTACCCGGGCTCCGGAGGCTTTCCTTGAGCCTCTGGGAGGGTGAAAATGGCCTCCCCAGGCTCCGGAGGCCAGCCTTCCTGAATTTCCAGTAGGCCCATTTTTCGCCCTTCCCGAGCCTCTGCACGCTCCCTGCACTTACCTGCACCCAAAAGGGGCTGCGTGGGGACTCCTGGGAGGGACGGGATGGGGTGGGCGGTGCTAGCCAGGGGTGGGATTTGGGGGGTTCCCTGAACTGCACAGAATCTTAGCTGGAGGTTCTTTCGAACCCCTGCGAACCCCCAGCAGCCCACCCCTGGGGGGGAGGGATGGTTTCGCACACAACCTAGATCCTGCACATGCGCAGATGAAACTTCACTGGCTTGCCCGCTGCTTGCATGGCCCGATTTCTTTCTCCTGTCTGAGCAGGGGGTTGGACTAGATGACCTCCAAGGTCCCTTCCAACTTAAGTTATTTTGTGATCTCTACGCTGGATGGCAAGTTTGGCTGCTGGAGTTCCAGATCTCGCTGCATAAATTGGCCTTGCCATGTAACAGTCAATTCCTTGACATTCTCTTTCATCAATGCTAATACATCAGCAGGGTTATACAGGTAGTCCTTGATTTGCAACAATTCATTGAGTGACTGTTCGAAGTTACAAGTTTTAAGGAGAGATTGGGCAGCCATTTCTCTGAAATGGTATAGGGCCGTGATGGCGAACCTATGGCACGCGTGCCAGAGGTGGCAGGCAGAGCCCTCTCTGTGGGCACGCGCGCCGTCGCCAGCTGCTCTTCTGGTTTTTGGTGCGCGCATGCGCACCGGCCAGCTGGTCTTCACGCACGCCGGAGCACCGGAAACCCGAAGACCAGCTGGCCAGTGCACATGCATGCGCTGGCCACCTGATCTTCGGGTTTCCGGCGCTCTGATGCGCGCAAAGACCAGTTGGCGCCCCGAAAACCCAAAGACCAGGTGGCCATTGCGCGCGTGTGCACCGGCCACCTGGTCTTTGGGTTTCCGGCGCTCCAGCATGTGCGCATCTGCGTGCGCACGTTCTGGTTTGGGCACTCAGTGCTGAAAAGGTTCGCCATCACTGGGGTAGGGTTTCCTGCCGGAGCAGGGGGTTGGACTAGAAACCTCCAAGGTCCCTTCCAACTCTGATATTCTATATTCTATATTCTATATTCTATATTCTATATTCTATATTATTCTATATTCTATATATTCTATATTCTATATTCTATATATTCTATATATTCTATATTTTCTATATATTCTATATTCTATATTCTATATATTCTATATATTCTATATTCTATATTCTATATTCTATATTCTATATTCTATATTCTATATATTCTATATTTTCTATATTCTATATTCTATATTCTATATATTCTATATATTCTATATTCTATATTCTATATTATTCTATATTCTATATTCTATATTCTATATTCTATATTCTATATATTCTATATTCTATATTCTATATTCTATATTCTATATATTCTATATTTTCTATATTTTCTATATTTTCTATATTTTCTATATTCTGTATTCTATGAGTCCGTTGTCCAGCATCCAAATTTTGATCACAGTGAGCAAGGCAATGCCGCAAGAGTCGTGTATGAAAAACAGCCATACATCCCTTTTTTCAGCGCCGTTATAACTTTGAACGGTCACTAAACGAACCATTGTAAGTTGAGGATGACCTGCATGCCAGTTGCAAGCGTGCCTTTTGGGACCCTCGGATGACCCTCCACCAAACGGGAACCAATGAGGGAAGCTCACCTATTTGGGGGCATCAACCTTCTCGTGGCCAGGTGAAAGGTTAAACGCTCCTGATTCATGAGGGCTGAGGAAGGCAGCACGTTGTTGTTGTTGGGTGTGTGTGTGTGTGTGTGTGTGTGAAGAATGCAGGGGGCTCCATGGAAGGAGTCTGAGTAATCTTTAAGGGTGGGGTGGGGGGAGAGAGCCCGGCTCCTGTCTGACTGGAAAGGCCTTGGTGGCTCTGGGTTTCATTTCAGACTGTCAGGCCTCTATCTCTCCCCTCACTCCCCACTCCTGCCTTCATGCCAGATCCTGGGAACTGTTTGCGGAGACAAATTTATAGAGGGGGGAGAAGAGAGGCCAGGAGAAGAAGGAGGCCCAGCAGGGTCTCCTTTAGCCAGGGCTAGTCTTGTAACCTCCTGAAGGGATGCTGAGGTTCTTTGCCCTCCCAGCGTGGCCCAAGGCAAGCATGACCACTAGGCAAGCTGGCAGGAAGGAGTTGATAAGCCATTTGCATGAAATGGTATAGGCCAGGTCTCCCCCCCCCCCCGATACCATTAACCAGTGGAACAGCTGGCCTTCAGACGGTGTGGGTGCTTCATCACTGGAGGTTTTTAAGAAGAGACTGGACAGCCCCTTGTCTGAAATGGTACAGGGTCTCCTGCTTGAGCAGGGGGCTGGACTAGAAGACCTCAAAAGTCCCTTCCAGCTATCTATTCTGATCAGTTGATTGCTATTGCTTGGGTGGGGGGTGGGGGTTGGACTGGAGGATCTCCGGCGCCCCTTCCAACTCTATTATTCTGTTACTTTTTTCCCCCTCTATGATCCCGTCAATGGAGATTCTCAGTCACCCAGGTCATGGTTGTCTGAAAGGTGCTTTTTCAAAAGTCAACTTGGCTTTGATTTTTCCTTGAGGAAGATGTTTCGCTTCTCATCCAAGAAACATCTTCAGTTCTGAATCTTCCTCAGGGAACATCAAAGTCCAGTTGCTTTTTCTATGATCATGTGTGTCCATCCCATCAAGCCCAAACCAAGTCTGGAATGGTATATAGGATCTCCTACCATGGTCTGGGGGGTTGGACTAGAAGACCTCCAAGATCCCTTCCAGCTCTGTTCTGTTCTAAGTTATATTCTATGTTCTAGAACAGTAGCCCCGCGCATCATGCTGGGGAAATCAGCTATGAAGCATGGTATCAAATCTACCCTTGGAGCATAGAGTCATGGGGCTGGAAGGGACCTTGGAGGTCTTCTAGTCCAACCCCCTACCCAAGGCAAGAGACCCTATACCAGTGTTGGTGAACCTTTTTGGCACTGAGTGCCAAAATGGATGTGTGTGTGCATGCACGCACGCGTGCTGGAAACCAGAAGAGCAGCCGCCTGGTGTGCATGCGCGCGCTGGAAACCGGAAGATCTTCTCGTTTCCGGCGCTCCCACGCACGTGAAGACCAGCTGGCTGGTGTGCCTGAACCCAGAAGAGCAATGGGCGTGCCCGGAGAGATGCCTCTGCATGCCACTTCCGCAGGGGTGTTATTCACTTACTTTCCCTACTGGTTCGCAAATGTGGGGGAATGCTGTGCGCATTTCTGCGCATGCACACAGCGTCAAAAACGTGATGTGTTTATCTAAGGGTGGGTGGGTGGGGCCTCCCGCAGTCAGCGCTACTGGTTCGCACGATCCGGTTAGAAGCGGCTGAATACGACCATTGCACTTCCGGCACACGTGCCATAGGTTCGCCATCATGGCCCTATACCCGTGGTGGCGAACCTATGGCACGCGTGCCACAGGTGGCACGCGGAGCCATAGCGGCCGGCACACGAGGGTTGCCCACCGGCAAACCGGAAGTGTGGAAAAACACACTTCCGGTTTGCCGGTGAGCTGTTTTTTGCACTCCGGAGGGTTCAGGGAAGCTCCCTGAAGCTCTGGAATGCAAAAAACTACAAAACGGACAAACCGGAAGTGCATTTCCGCACTTCCGGTTTGTCCGTTTTGTAGTTTTTTGCATTCCGGGGCTTCAGGGAGCTTCCCTGAACCCTCCGGAGTGCAAAAAACAGCTCACCGGCAAACTGGAAGTGCGTTTTTCCACACTTCCGGTTTGCCGGTTTCGTCATCCCAGGCTCCGGCAAGGCGGAGGTGGAGGGGTGGGGTGTGTGCGCATGCGCAGGGGGCAGCATGGGGGGGTGTTGTGCGCATGCGTGGGGGGGAGGGAATCGGTGTGGGCACGCGAGCGCGCGCGAGCGCACCCCCCCCTTTTTGGCACGCGAGCCTAAAAAGGTTCGCCACCACTGCCCTATACCGTATATCCTGGCCAAATGGCTGTCCAATCTTTTCTTGAAAACCTCCAGCCATGGAGGACCCACAACTCCAGGAGGCAAGCTGTTCCATTGATTCACCATTCCCGCTGCCAGGAAATTCCTCCTTATTTCTAAGTTGGATCTCGCTCTGAGGAGCTTCCACCCATTTTTTCTTGCCCTGCCCTCAGATGCTATGGAGAAGATTGTTAGTGACAGGGAAAAAAGAACAGAAGGTCTTATCCCCCAGGTTTATTACTGCGCATATGCAAGAGAGGTCAAAAGCATAAAAGATGGGAATTGGGACCGAGCAATAAAAACTCAACCTCTTATTATGCATGTGGGGTGTGCCAGGCAGACAGGCTTCTTGGGTGTCGTTGTGGTCATCACTTTGGCTTTTCTGACACACACCCAAATGAATGTCTCTGCTTTGGTGCCCTGGAGTGCATTTCATGAGGTAATCCTACCTCATACTTCCCTTTGACCGGTCTGGTCCCACAGAGTGGGTCTCCTCCAGGTCCTGTCAACCAAACAATGTCGGCTGGCGGGCCCTAGGGGGAGGGCCTTCTCTGTGGGGCCCCCTGCTCTCTGGAACCAACTCCCCCCACCTTGCTGGCCTTCCGAAAAGCCGTGAAGACATGGCTCTTCCGGCAGGGGGGGTTTTGAGATGATTTTCATCTTGGTCTCCCCCACGTATGTATGTGATAGTTTGTTTCTTTTAAATGTATTTTAAAGTGTTATTAAATTATATGGTTTAGCTGTTCTTTAAATGTGTATGCCGCCCTGAGTCTCCCCAGGGAGTAGGGCGGCATATAAGAGCAATAAATAAACAAACAAACAAACAAACAAACAAATAAATAAGTAAATAAATAAATAAATAAGTAAATAAGTAAGTAAATAAATAAATAAGTAAATAAGTAAATAAATAAATAAATAAGTAAGTAAGTAAACAAACAAATAAGTAAGTAAGTAAGTAAGTAAGTAAGTAAGTAAATAAATAAATAAATAAATAAATAAATAAATAAATAAATAAATAAATAAATAAATAAATAAATAAATAAATAAATAAATAAATAAATTTGGTTTTCAGTCTCTAAAAGGCTTCCATAGCAAATAATAGGGTTTTCTTTTGGTGCAGATGGCAACCAGAGCCAGAAAGAGTTGAATTTTGGTTGGTTTTCCCTCTGTGGGATGCCCCCCACCCCCATTTATTGCTGAGACCTATCTGACATCAGTAAGTTAAGCCACTGATTTGCTTGACCGAACTCCGTTCACAATAACAAGAAATTGCCTCCAAGCCTCCCTGCAAGGAAGATGAACACCAGAATAACAGAGTTGGAAGGGACCTTGGAGGTCTTCTAGTCCAACCCCCTGCTCAAGCAGGAGACCCTATACCCGTGATGGCAAACCTATGGCACACGTGCCACAAGTGGCATGCGGAGCCATATCACTGGGCACGCAAGCTCAGGTCCAGCCCGCATGCGTGCACCAGCCAGCTGATTTTCAGGCCTTCTGGGCCCACTGGGAGTCGGGAAACAGGCTGTTTCTAGCCTCTGGAGGGGGTGGGGAAGGCCCGTTTTTTGCTCTCCCTCCAGAGACCTTTCCCAACTTGAAATAGGCCATTTCTGGCCTCTGGAGGGCCTCCAGGGGAGGGGAGGCTGTTTTCGCCCTCCCCAGGCTCCTAGAAAGGCTCGGAAGCCTGGGGAGAGCAAAAAAATGGAACTTCCGGTCCAACCAGAAGTCAGCAAAGAGAACGTTTCCGGCCTCCGGAGGACCTCCGGCTCTGGGGGGAGGGAAGGCCATTTTCGCCCTCCATAGGCTCCTAGAAAGGCTCTGGAGCTTGGGGAGAGCAAAAAACGGGTGTGCCGGGAGCGGGGGGTCACGCATGCATGCATGGGCCCCCGCATGGGATTATGGGTGTGAGCACGTGTGCGATCCCCCCGCGCTCCCCCCTTTTGGCACACAAACCAAAAAAGCCATCACTGCCCTATACCATTTCAGACAAACAGTTGTCCAATCTCTTATAAATGTGCCACTCTCCCAGAAAGCCCAAAATATGGTTCTCTTTTACTTGAGTGCTCAAGGTCTTGATTCTCCACTTGAAAAGGCATCTTGACTTCTATGTCAGCAGTGGAGTCATGTAAAAACATGGCCATGGCAGCTTGTTGTGGCAAAGATATCTGCAGAAGTCACAGAGTCTGGGTAAGAGAAAGATTGCACCTTTACAAAGTCTTGTAATGTTTACAATGACTACGTTAGAACATAGAACATGGAATAATAGTGTTAGAAGGGTTCTTGGAGGTCTTCTTGCCCAAACTTTTTAGACCTGGACAACCTAGAACTACACCGTCTACGGTCTGACCTAAGCTTAGTACACAAAATCGTCTGCTACAATGTCCTACCTGTCAATGACTACTTCAGCTTCAACCACAATAATACACGGGCAAACAATAGATACAAACTCAAAATAAACTGCTCCAAACTCAATTGCAGAAAATATGACTTCAGCAACAGAGTGGTCAATGCCTGGAATACACTACCTGACTCTGTTGTTACATCCTCAAACCAGTAATGGGTTGCAAATCCCCTCGCTACTGCATGCGCAGAAGCGTCCGGGGTTGGTGGGTGGAACCTCCCGCCACCGCCGCTACCGGTTCATAAATCCGGGCCATATTGATAGCAACCCACCGCTGCCTCAAACCTCCAAAACTTTAATCTTAAACTGTCTACCGTGGACCTCACCCCATTCCTAAGAGGTCTGCAAGGGGGTGTGCATAAGCGCACCAGCGTGGCTACCATCCCTGTCCTACTGTTCCCATTTATTCGTATTCATTTCTTATGTATATACCTGTACCTGTTTATACTTATATGTTTATATGTTATGTTCATATTTGCTTTCTCAGCAAGCAAACAGGTCCAGTATCTCACATTACATATAACAAGGCTGCCAGGATCTTATATGCACAACATTGGAAAATGGATATAATTCCTTCAAACACGATGATAATAACTAAAATATTGGATTGTGCAGAAATGTGTAAATGAATGATGAAATTGCATGATAAAGAAGATATGGAATTTTATAAAATCTGGGAAAACTGGTATGAATGGCTGGAACACAAACAAAAATAGCAAAAACAAAATAATTAGCGATGTCTATAGGAAAATGAAAACTCAACATGTTAAGGGTGATGAGAAGAATAATAAGTTAAAATTGATTGATGATAAATTAGGAAAATAGCGATCTAGATACTGAAATATGATAACGATACGCAAAGCTGTAATATAGATAGATAGATAGATAGATAGATAGATAGATAGATAGATAGATAGATAGATAGATAGATAGATAGATAGATAGATAGATAGCAGGGGTGAAATCCTCCCGGTTCGCCCTGGCCCGTCCTTCGGCGTATAGCCGATGGAACTGGTGGCGGTCGCGGCGCGGAGCTTCTCCCGCCCGCTTTCCCGGCCCGGCTGAACGCCGCCATTCGGGTTATTTTTCCCTCTGTGCATGCGCGCGCATGCACAGAGGGAAAAATAACCCAAATGATTGTGGTCAGCCGGGCCGGGAAAGCGGTGATTGTGTTCAGCCGGGCCGGGAAAGCGGGCAGGAGAAGCTCCGCGCCGCTACCGCCGCCAGTTCCATCGGCTATACGCCGAAGGACTGGCCCGGGCGAACCGGGAGGATTTCACCCCTGATAGATAGATAGATAGATAGATAGATAGATAGATAGATAGATAGATAGATAGATAGATAGATAGATAGATAGATATAGAAAAATAATGTATTTTTTTCTAGTGTATGTTATATTGTTTGTTTTTTTAGGTTAGGTTATGTTGTTTATGTCATTGTATATTTTTATATATGTCTGGTTTGTATATATGTATATTTGCTTTTTCTGTTTTTCTTTTCTGTATTATGTGCTGTTCCTTATATTTTAAAACGATTCAATAAAAATTATTTTTAAAAAATATACTTGCTTTCTCATACATACTTGACAAACAACTAAACTAAACTAAACTAAACTAAACTAAACTAAACTAAACTAAACTAAACTAAACTAAACTAAACTAAACTAAACTAAACTAAACTAAACTAAACTAAACTAAACTAAACTAAACTAACCTCCCCTGCTCAAGCAGAAGAACCTATGCCATGTCAGACAAATGGTTGTCCAATCTCTTCTTAAAAATGCCCAGCTTTGGAGCACCCACAACTTTTAAGGCAAGCCATTCCACTGATTGATTGTTCTCATCAACAGGAAATTTCTCCTTATTTCTATGTTGGTTCTCTTCTTGATTGACCAAGTAAAGCCTTCTGCCATCTTCACTAATTGGGCTTTGCTGTAGAAGAAGCTCAGGTGAAAACCACAAAGTCTTTACTTAAGGTGTTCAGTATTGCTCCCATTATTTCGCAGGCCAGATGCAAAACACTTTAAAGAAAGCTTTACTGAGTTACTATCCTAAATTTGAGATATCATGCTAATTTGTACCTGTTTCTGTTCAGTTGATGACATTTATTGAATGAATTTATTTCCTTTGCTGTTTTGATTAATAATGTTAAGATGATGAGCATGCCTTATATTCCTCCTTCCATTATTTTCCCCACAATAATAATCCTATGAGATTGGTTGGGCTGAGAGAAAGGGACTGGCCCAAAGTCAGCCAGCTGGCTTTCATGCCTAAGGCACACTAGAACTCACCATTTGCTGGTGATTGTCACAAAGTCATCCAGATGGCTTTTAAGGTGGGACTAGTACTCACAGTTTCATGGTGATTAGCTTAAAGACACGTAGTTGGCTTTCATGCCTAAATTGGGACTAGAACTCACAGTCTCCTAGTGATTGTCCTAAAATCACCCAACAATTTTTGAAGGCAAGCCGGTCCACTGATTAATTGTTCTAACTGTTGGAAAGGACCTTGGAGGTCTTCTAGTCCAACCCCCTGCTCAGGCAGGAAACCCTACACCACTTCAGACAAATGGTTATCCAATCTCTTCTTAAAAACTTCCAGTGTTGGAGCATTCACAACTTCTGGAGGCAAGTTGTTCAAATGATTAATTGTTCTAACTGTCAGGAAATTTCTTCATAGTTCTAGGTTGCTTCTCTCCTTGATTAGTTTCCACCCATTGCTTCTTGTTGTGCCTTCATGGCCAGTGTGGGTGTTGTTGCTTGAACAAATTTGGAGAGTGCATTTGTGCTGCTGTGGGCTCTGGTCCATTTTAATCTTAAATGATCAGTGATTAGCTCACAAGGTATAGTGGTGAAGATATTGGACTGCAAGTATGTACTGAACTATGGTGCTGGAGAAGACTCCTGAAAGTCCCATTGGACTGTGAGGCGATCAAACCGGTCATTTCTAGAGGAGATCAACCCTGACTGCTCTTTAGAAGACGAGATCCTGAAGATGACACTCAAATACTTTGGCCACCTAATGAGAAAGAAGGGCTCACTGGAGAAGAGCCTAATGCTGGGAACGATTGAGGGCAAAAGAAGAAGGGGACGACAGAGAACGAGGTGGCTGGATGGAGTCACTGAAAGAGTCAGCGTCAGCTTAAATGGACTCCAGAGGATGGTAGAGGACAGGAAGGCCTGGAGGAACGTTGTCCATGGGGTCGCGATGGGTTGGACATGACTTCCCAACTAACAACAACAATGGAGTTCTAGCTGAACTCCAGGTCCTCCATTTCAACTTACTTCACAGAATTGCTGTTGTTAGGAGCAATGTTCCCTGTAACATCAGAAAACGGCAGAAAGTTTCTAACTGCCGCGTGGCGTTCTCTTTTCATGTGTGTGGCCGTGCAGGCGCACAGCCTCTGCCATTAGAAAATGCCGCGTGGAAGTTAGAAACTTCCACGCGGCGTTCTCTCGTTATGTGTGCGGCCGCGTGGCTGCGCAGCTTAGAGGGAACAGTGGTTAGGAGTGGTTGAGCAGAAATGGAAAGAACACAGACCCACTCTGAGGGTTTCCTGCATTTGCAGTTACCCTCACCCTAAATGAGAATGGGAACATTAGGTACCCCTTCAAAGAGTAATTTGAATGATTTTTAAGTAGATAGGAAGAAATGTGATCCCCTCCCATTTACGACATTTTTTACCACCCCACCAAATCAATAAATTCTTGGTGATTGATAACAGCAAAAAAAGAACAGCAAGAAAAATATTTTTTAAAAAAATAATTAAAATGATAAGAACTATGCCATTAATTAAAATGTTGGAAAGGGATTATCCTCCTTTGGTTTAAAAAGGAGGCTGTTTCTCTAAAGCAGGGGTCTCCAACCTTGGCAAATTTAAGACTTGTGGACTTCAACTCCCAGGATATTCATGAAGCTATGGCCTTAATAAACATTAGTGTTCATAAAAGATGTACATAACACTGGCGTGGCCTGAGGTGGAGGTATATAAAAATGTATAGAGATGTATAGAGATATATGTAATGAGGGCCATCAATGTTGCAATGATGACACCTGATCTAAACTAACAAACCTTTTCCAATGGCTTTATTTAAATGTTAAAAAGTATGCATTGACATTAAATGGTCCTAATAGAAGAAAATCCCAAAGGTGCTTTTTCAAGAGGCAACTGGACTTTCTTTTCTCCCACCCCCCCCTTGAAGACAATTCGCATCTCATCCAAGAAGCTTCTTCAGCTCAAGAAGCTCCTTGGATGAGAAGCAGAACATCTTCAAAGAAACAACAACAACAACCAGAAAGTCCAGTTGCCTCTTGAAAAAGCACCTTTGGGACAACCATGACCTGGATGACTGAGAATCTCCATAGACAATAGAAAAGAATATTTATAGCTCAGAGATGAACTTTAGGGTACTTGAGGTTCACTTTGCTTGGTTGTTTTCTTGAAGATGTTTCATTACCCACTAAGTATCATCATCAATGATGTACCTAGTTTGGTAATGAAATGTCTTTTAAGAAAACAACCAAGCTCAGAGAGCACCAAGGACCTCAATAATTATACTTCTTCTTCTTCTTCTTCTTCTTCTTCTTCTTCTTCTTCTTCTTCTTCTTCTTCTTCTTCTTCTTCTTCTTCTTCTTCTTCTTCTTCTTCTTCTTCTTCTTCTTCTTCTTCTTCTTCTTCTTCTTCTTCTTCCTCCTCCTCCTCCTCCTCCTCCTCCTCCTCCTCTTCTTCCTCCTCCTCCTCCTCCTCCTCCTCCTCCTCCTCCTCCTCCTCCCTCTCTCCATTCTAGCACTGAGGATATTATCTAGTTGAATCATGAAACACCTGCAAGAAAGCAACCAAGTAGTTCAGAGAGCACCAAGGACCCCAATCCTTCTCCTTCTCCTTGCTCTTCGTCTCCATCTCCCTTCCTCTTTCCTTCCTTCCTCCTCCTTCTGCTTCTTCATCACCCTTCCCTTCTCCTTCTTCCTTTCCTTCTCCTTCTGCTTTTCCCTCTCTGTTTCCCTCTTCCTTCCTTCTCCCTCTTCCTTTATTTAGAATAGAATAGAATAGAATTCTTTATTGGCCAAGTGTGATTGGACACACAAGGAATTTGTCTTTGGTGCATATGCTCTCAGTGTACATAAAAGAAAAGATACATTTGTCAAGAATCATGAGGTACAACACTTAATGATTGTCATAGGGTACAAATAAGCAATCAGGAAACAATCAATATTGATATAAATCGTAAGGATACAAGCAACAAGTTACAGTCATACAGTCATAAGTGGGAGGAGATGGGTGATAGGAACAATGAGAAAAACTAATAGTAATAGTAATGCAGACTTAGTTTGACAGTGGTGAGGGAATTATTTGTTTAGCAGAGTGATGGCGTTCGAGAAAAAACTGTTCTTGTGTCTAGTTGTCTTGGTGTGCAGTGCTCTATAGCATCGTTTTGAGGGTAGGAGTTGAAACAATTTATGTCCAGGATGCGAGGGGTCCGTAAATATTTTCACGGCCCTCTTTTTGACTTGTGCAGTATACAGGTCCTCAATGGAAGGCAGGTTGGCAGTATTTGTTTTTTCTGCATTTCTCCTGCTCCTCAAACCCCACTCACTTCTAGCACTGATGATGTTACCTAGTTGGGACATGAAACGTCTGCAAGAAAACAACCAAGCTCAGAGAGCATCAAGGACCCCACAATCTGAATCCTTTAGAAATGCTTTGCATCTGAACAGCCAATACCTTCCCTTCAACCTTCCAGAAAAGGAAACCAGGACAATGTAAAATCCAACAAAGTCAGGATGCAGAAGACCTTCTCAAGACCATGTACCACCATTTATTTCCAGGTAGGTGGTCAAAATGTTGACATACTTACTGATCCTGTTGATAGTGCCAGGCAGCCCCACTTCAACCTCATCCTGCCCAGCACCCTATCCCTTGCTTGCAATCCACAAGATGAAATGAATTCCAGATAATATCTCAAGACATTGTCCCTGTCATCTTACTTTAAACATTCTGCTTCTTAAACCAAGACTCAAGTGAATTTGAGAGATTTTATTGGTGGAAAACTACCGCAAATTCTTACAACAACCTGCCATTTTGCACCTCCTGGAAGGTAGCAGCTCATCTTAAACCAAGTTGCTAGGTTGTTGTCTGCCAACACATTAATACAAGCTGGGTGATTTATGGTCAGTGTATTATGGAAGCCCAACGTTGTCCATGAACCAGATCTTCATCTTAAGAATATGGTTTATTTGGTAACTTCCATTCCAGGAGAAGGAGGTTCTAGGAGGAGAAGCAATTAGGTTTTATTAACTTGAGTTTAGAGTATTGTATGAACCCAGGGAAATTTTTTCAAAGTGTTTTAGGAGGAAATCCATTGACCCTTTTGAACTTTGGTGTTGGAGAAGACTAGAATAGAATAGAATAACAGGCTTGGAAGGGACCTTGGAGGTCTTCTAGTCCAACCCACTGCTCAGACAAGAAGCCTTATATCATTTCAGACAAATGGTTGTCCAATCTCTTCTTTAAAATTTCCAGTGTTGGAGAATTCACAACTTCTGGTGGCAAGTTGTTCCACTGATCAATTGTTCTCACTGTCAGGAAATTCCTCCTTAGTTCTAAGTTGTTTCTCTCCTTGATTAGTTTCTATCCATTGCTTCCGGTTCTGCCTTCCGGGGCTTTGGGGAATAGGTTGAACCCCCTCTTCTTTGTGGCAGCCCCTCAGATGTTGGAACACTGCTGTCATGTCACAACTAGTCCTTCTTTTCATTAAACTAGACATATGTTTTAGCCACAAATCCAAGGTTTGTGTGCTCCCACTGAAAACGGCTCTGTTTAGAGCTGAAAGGACAGACAATTTAAAGCCAAAAGGATAGACAGTTTTATCTGCTTCTGCTCTGTTTACATCTCATCCTGGCTTTTTTTGAAGACCCAGAAAATGCCAAAAGTTGCAAGGTTTGTTTGATCCTTCATTTCTTCCTTCTCACATCTTGATGCAAACCTTTTTTCTTTTCCCTGGTGTTTTAAGCCCTGAAGTCAATGTCCCAGTAGACAAACCCATGCCAGGAATCCCCAACAATCAAACAACTCTTGATGTTATCTGTTAATTGATCAGTTTTACTGCTTTGCATGAAAAGGATCATTTCAAGGAAGAGAGGTTACTTCAGACAGGGCCCATCTCAGCATGTGGGCCCTAGAATAATTCCTTCTATGGCTCTCCTTCAGGAAGTTCCCAGATCCAGACATTTTATTTTATTTTACCTTTTATTTTATTTTATTATTTTTATTTTAGTTTTTTATTTTTATTTTTATTTTATCATTTTTTATTTTATTTATTTTACTTTTTACTTTTTATTATTTTATTTATTATTTTATTCTTTATTTGACTTTTTATTTCATTATTTTTTATTTAATTTTTAATTTAATTTAATTTTTAATTTAATTATTTTTTATTTTATCTTTTATTTTATTTTATTTTATTTTTTATTTTATTATTTTATTATATTTTTTATTTTATTATTTTATTTTATTTTATTATTTTATTCTATTTATTTTATTTTATTTTATTTTATTTTTTCATTTCATTTCATTTTATTTCATTTTTTCATTTCATTTCATTTCATTTCATTTTTTATTTTATTTTATTTTATTTTACATTTATTTTTATTTTTTATTTCATTTTACATTTTACATTATTATTATTATTATTATTTATTTTATTTTACTTTGCATTTTATTTTATTATGTTATATTTTATTTTATTATTTATTATTTTATTTACATATCAATTCAATGAATTGATTGCATTGTACGGAATTGCATTTTCTTCAAGAAATCTATATGCTATTCTACCGTTGTGAAAGCTGTAGGGTGTGTGAAGATCATACCAGTCCTTCTAAAGAGAAGCAACTTTGTGCTGTTGTGACACAAACTATTTTGGGGTACATAAACTGTGACTTGAAGCCTTCTCCTTTTGAAGGCTGCCTTCAATCACATTGTGGTGGCCACCATCTTGAATTTTCTTGACACTCCTCCTCCTGTGGAGAATAGAAGCTTTTCTATTCTCAGCATTCTTGCCCATTGATACTCCACTCCTTTCTTTCTCCTGCTTCCTCTTTTTCTCCCCCCCCCTAGTCCATTAAGCTTAAAATAATTCAATCAGTTGATGCCATTTAAGACTCTGAAAATACTAATTGTTCTGGAGGAGATGTATTTTTCTAAGGGAAGAGCCTAGTGTATAAGAAGAAGTATATGTTAACCCTTGAAGTAGCATTGAGCATCTTTGAGGAGGGCAAGACTGGCTGGCTGGCATTATCAACAGGATTGTTCCATGCTGCAGCATTCCCCCGCCCCCAATGTATTTTTCTTTACCAGCTCTGGGAAGTAGGCGGGCAGGCGGGCAGGCAGGCAGGTAGAAAGGCAGGCAGGTGGAAAGGCAGGCAGAAGGAAAAAAAAAGAACAGGGTCTGTAGTGATTCCAGTATACTCTTTATTGCAGTCAGTAGAGTACAGGCAGTCCTCGACTTATGACCACAATTGAGCCCAGAATTTATGTTGCTAAGTGAGAAATTTGTTAAGTGAGTTTTGCCCCGTTGTTATTTGTTCAGTGAATCTCTGCGGTTGTTAAATTAGTAACCCGGTTGTTAAGTGAATCTGGCTTCCCCACTGACTTTGCTTATCAAAAGGCCGCAACAGGCGATAGCAATAGCACTTAGACTTATATACTGCTTCATAGTGCTTTACAGCCCTCTCTAAGCGGTTTACAGAGTTCAGCATATTGCCCCCAACAATCTGGGTCCTCATTTTACCCACCTCGGAAGGATGGAAGGCTGAGTCAACCTTGAGCCTGGTGAGATTTGAACCGCCGAACTGCAGCTAGCAGTCAGCAGAAGTAGTTTACAGTGCTGCACTCTAACCACTGCGCCACCTCGGATCACGTGACCCTGGGACACTGCAACCATCATAAATATGAGTCGGTTGCCAAGCGTCTGAATTTTGATCACGTGATCATGGGGAGGTTGCAATGGTCGTGTGAGTGTGAATAATGGTCATCAGTCACTTATTTTCAGTGTCATTGTAACTTTGAATGGTCACTAAACAAAGTCTTGTAAGTTGAGGACTACCTGTAGTGGAAATTTTAAAGCTTGTCCCTCCCCACTTCATCTTTGGATAATACAGTTTGATGTAGCAGTATCAATAACAAGAGCAAGAGCATTTAGACTTATATACCGCTTAACAGTGCTTTACAGCCCTGTCTGAGCAGTTTAAAGCATCTTGCCCCCAACAATCTGAGTCCTCATTTTACCGACCTTGGAAGGAGGAAGGCTGAGTCAACCTTGAGCCGGTCAGGCTCGAACTCCTGGCAGTCGGCAGAATTAACCTGCAATCCTGCATTCTAACCACTGCGCCACCACAGTTCTTAACCACGGTGTAGTGGTTAAGGCTTCTGACCTAGAGATTGAGTTTTCCTGGTTTCTAGGATAACTTGGTCTTTGTGTGAGTCAGAGGTCTTCAAACTTGGCAACTTTAAGACTTGTGGACTTCAACTCCCAGAATCTGGAAGTTGAAGTCCACAAGTCTTGAAGTTGCCAAGTTTGGGGACCCCTGCTTTAGGTGAATATTTTCACCACCTCATTTTTCTCCCCGTGTTTGGTGCCACTTTCAAGTGTGTGCTAAAAACCCCATGGACTGGAACATTTTAATGGAATGTAATTCTCTTTATCCCAAAATCGACCTATGGAAATTAAGAATGATCATGTTCTCTGCCAACAGCAGGTTGCAGGAGTTGGGTATGTCTAGTTTGATGAAAAGAAGGACCAGGGGAGACATGATAGCAGTGTTCCAATATCTCAGGGGCTGCCACAAAGAAGAGGGGGTCAAGCTATTCTCCAAAGCACCTGAGGGCAGGACAAGAAGCAATGGGTGGAAACTCATCAAGGAGAGAAGCAACTTAGAACTAAGGAGAAATTTCCTGACATTGAGAACAATTAATCAGTGGAATAACTTGTCTTCAGAAATTGTGGGTACTCCAACATTGGAGGTTTTTAAGAAGAATTTGGAAAGCCATTTGTCCAGAATGGTATAGGGTCTCCTGCTTGTAGAAGGGGTTGGACTGGAAGACCATCAGTGTCTCTTCCAACTGTGTTATTCTGTTCTGTTCTGTACATGTATGAACACTGTTAACGGTCACGTCTTTTCATTTTTAAGATTCTTTGTTTCGTTCATTCTCATCTTCCTCTTGCATGCTGATGCAGCGAAGTACCATCTAAATCGTTATGAAGAACATTGAGAAGGTTCTACGGCCATCTTCCCCAAGCTAGTTCCACCAGCTGTGTGGGTCTCCGAGGGGTGGCACATCTGTAGATTACATCTGGGTGGAGAAAGGTGAGGTAGAGGTTGACCATCCACTTGTAAGAATGAACAAAATAATTTTTGGCTGCCCAGATTGAACTTTCAGGTATGGATTTTTTTGTTTATCTTAGGGATTTTAGGTTTGAAAATCCATGATACGTTTTAGGATGGTATGTTGGTATGTCTAACGACATACTTAAGTGGGGTTATTTTTCATTGTTTTTGGACCCTCCCTTCTCCCCTTTCCTT
>JALIGW010000003.1:0-7500 GCA_023053685.1 Diadophis punctatus similis | reverse complement strand
TTATATCAATATTGATTGTTTCCTGATTGCTTATTTGTACCCTATGACAATCATTAAGTGTTGTACCTCATGATTCTTGACAAATGTATCTTTTCTTTTATGTACACTGAGAGCATATGCACCAAAGACAAATTCCTTGTGTGTCCAATCACACTTGGCCAATAAAGAATTCTATTCTATTCTATTCTATTCTATTCTATTCTATTCTATTCTATTCTATTCTATTCTATTCTATTCTATTCTATTCTATTCTATTCTATTCTATTCTAAAAATCACTTTTATGCAGATGTTAATCTCCATGCCTACATATGTCAGCGGATAAATTTGGGTGTCAGTATGAGGCCCAAGGGCTAAAAAGTCCTGCATTGTTATGACATTTTTAAAGTGCGGAGGCAAACTTGCTCTGGTTGTTGATGCATTAAAGTTTTCTAAATATAAGAAAACCAGTATGGTTCATTGCTAAAGCCACCAAGCTAGAAACCAGAGGGCCATGAGTTCTAGTCCTGCAGGAAGCCAACTGAATGATTTGGGGCCAGTCATGCTCTATCAGTCCTAGGAAGCAAAAGGTGAGGGTAAACCACTTCCAAAATCCTTGCCAAGAAAACTGCAGGAGCCAATCCAGGCAGTTAAAAATAGCCAGCTTGGAGAGGAGAGGAGAGGAGAGGAGAGGAGAGGAGAAGAGAGAAGAGAAGAGAAGAGAAGAGAAGAGAAGAAGAGAAGAGAAAAGAGAGGAGAGGAGAGAAGAGAAGAGAAGAGAGAGGAGAGGAGAGAGAGGAGAGGAGAGAAGAGAAGAGAAAAGAGAGGAGAGGAGAGGAGAGGAAGGATGGGAGGGGAGGAGGAAGGGGAGTGGAGAAGGAAAGGAAAAGGGGAAAGGGAGGGAGGGAGGAAGGAAGGGAATGGAGAATGAAAGGGAAGGGGAAAGGAAAGGAAGGATGGAAAGAAGGAAGAAATGAAAAGGAAAAAAGGAAGGAGAAGGAAGGAATGAAAAGGGAGAAGAAAAGGGAAGGGGAAAGGAAAGGAAGGAAGGAAGGAAAAAAGAAAGATAGAAATGAAAAGGAAAGAAGGTAGGAAAGGGAGAAGGAAAGGGAAGGGGAAAGGAAAGGAAAGGAAAGGAAAAAAAGGTACAGATAAAAAGGAAAGAAGGAAGGAAAAGGAGAAGGAAAGTGAAGGAGAAAGGAAAGGGAGGAAGAAAGGAAGGTAGGTAGAAATGAAAAGAAAAAAGGAAGGAGAAGGAAGAAAGGAATGAAGAAAAGGGAGAAGGAAAGGGAAGGTGAAAGGAAAGGAAGAAAGGTAGAAATGAAAAGGAAAGAAGGAAGGAGAAGGAAGGAAGGAAGGGAAGGGAGAAGGAAAGGGAAGGAGAAAGGAAAGGAAAGGAAGGAAGGTAGGTAGAAATGAAAAGAAAAAAGGAAGGAGAAGGAAGGAAGAAAAGGGAGAAGGAAAGGGAAGGTGAAAGGAAAGGAAGAAAGAAAGAAAGGGAGAAATGAAAAGGAAAGAAGGAAGGAATGAAAGGGAGAAGGAAAGGGAAGGGGAAAGGAAGAAAGGTAGAAATGAAAAGGAAGGAAGGAGGGAGGAAGAAAGGTAGAAATGAAAAGGAAGGAAGGAAGGAAGGAAGGAAGGAAGGAAGGAAGGAAGGAAGGAAGGAAGGAAGGAAGGAAGGCCATGCTGATGAGGAGCATGTTCAAAGGACTGTAAAGGCGTTGGGCTGGGAAAGGCTGATGCAGATGAGGAAGCGGCCTGCACAGTTGCTTGAGTAACAGATTTTGAAATGGGAAATAAATTCTCAAACAAACACCAGTTGCACTAGAGATGACCCTGGCATGATGCAGAACTAGCAAGGGAGAAAAAAAGTATGTGCGAGGTGTGTGTTTGTGTGCGCGTGCGCTTGCACGCATGCTTAAATGTGCAATGAAAGGAATCTCCATTCATCATAAGCTGGTTGACTTTCCAAAGCAATGGTTTTTCCTTTACATTCCAAATGCAGAGCAAATGCTATCAGGAAAGAGAATTATGGTTTCTTCAACTGCCCTCACTCACTCAACATACTTTTAACATGGTCATTCAGTTGATTCCTTTTCTAAATTGTGCAGTGCAGCCATTAATTAGTAACCAAATGGGATTGGATTACACAGCACACTGGCACCAGAGGTGGCTTCCTCCCGGTTCGGACCGCTTTGCCCGAACCAGTAGCAAACCGCTGGTGATGTCACGATGATGTCACAGAAGCGGTTCGGTCGGTGCCGGTCCGTGGGTGCTGCCATCTTTTTTTTTGAATTTTTTTTGAAATTTTTTTTGAATTTTTTCCAGTTTTTTAAAAAATCTGTGCATGTGCAGAAGCCAAATCCCCGGTATTGCGCATGTGTCGCCATCTTGTTTTTGGCTTTTTTCCCCTGGAATTTTTATTTATTTTTTGGGTACTGCGCAAGGCGCAGCCACGCGGTGCAGGAGGAAGCGAACCAGCAGCGAGGTAGGTTAGAACCCACCCCTGACTGGCACATGTTAAATAACAGAATAACAGAGTTAGAAGGGACCTTGGAGGTCATCTAGCATTCTAGCCCAACCCTCTGCTCAAGCAGGAGACCCAATACCATTTCAGACAAATGGTTGTCCAATCTCTTCTTAAAAATCTCCAGTGTTGGAGCACCCACAACTTCTGGAGGCAAGTCGTTCCATTGGTTAATTGCTTCTTGTCCTGCCTTCAGGTTCTTTGGAGAATAGGTTGACCCCCTCTTCTTTGTTGTAGCCCCTCAAATATAACACTGCGATCACATCACCTCTAGTCCTTCTTTTCATTAGATACCTAATTCTTTTAAATGTTCTTCATGTGTTTTAGCCTCTGGTCCCCTAATCATCTTCCTTGCTGTTCTCTGCATTCTTTTTAGAGTCTCAACATTGTTTTAATATCATGGCGACCAAAACTGAATGCAGTATTCCAAGTGCAGTTTTTCCAAGGTCTTATAAAGTGGTATTAACACTTCACGTGACCTTGATTCTATCCCTCCGTTAATGCAGCCTAGGACTGTGTTGGCTTTTTTGGCAGCTGAAGCACACTGCTGGGTCATATTTACTGTAAATGAATGCCCACTAGGACTCCAAGATCCCTCTCACAGTTACTACTATTGAGCCAGGTACCACCTGTTCTATACCTTTGCATTTTTCTTGCCTAAATGTAGAACTTTACTTTTCTCACCATTGAATTTCATTTTGTTAGATAGGGGCCAGTGTTCACGTCTGTCAAGATCCTTCTGGATCTGGAGCCCATCTTCTGGAGCGTTGGCTATTCTTGCCAGCTTGGTGTCGTCTACAAATTTGATGAGTTCCCCTTCTAACCCCTTGCCTAAATCCTTGATGAAGATATTGAAGAGTACTGTGCCTAACATAGAGCCTTGAGGGTACCCCACTGCGTACTCCTCTCCATGTGGATGCAGCTCCATTGAGGACTACTTGTTGAGTGCGGTTGGTCAGCCAGTTACGAATCCATCTGATGCTGTCTCACCCACATTTTTCTATCTTATCAAGTAGTAGGAGACGCCATATCATTTCAAACACATGGCTGTTCGGTCTTGTATTTCAAGTACACAACACACTCACAGATACAGGTAGTCCTCAACTTATGACCACAACTGAGAGCAGAATTTCTGTTGCTAAGCAAGACAGTGATGCCCTCTACTACTGTCATTAAGAGCATCACTGCAATTGTTCACTGAATCATCTGGTCTTTAAGCAAACCCAGCTTTCTCAATTGACTTCGCTTGCCGGTTGAGAATAGCAATCAGAATACCACTTAGATTTATATATCGCTTCACAGTGTTTTGCAGACCTCTCTAAGCGGTCTGCAGAGTCAACCTATTGCCCCCCCCGCCAACAATCTGGGTCCTCATTTTACCCACCTCGGAAGGATGGAAGGCTGAGTCAACCTTGAGCCTGGTGAGATTTGAAATTTTGTCAAATTGCAGGTAGCCGGCAGTCAGCAAAAGTAGCCTGCAGTACGGCACTCTAACCACTGCGCCACCGTGGCTCATAGATCATAAATGGTGATCACGTGATCAAGGATGCTGCAATACATGCCAGATGCCAAACAACCAACTTTTGTTCACGTGAGTGCGGGGATGGTGTATTGGTTGTAAATGAGAGGACTGGTTGTAAGTCACATTTTTTTCTGTGCCATTGTAACGGTCACTAAAGGAATGGTGCTAAAATATATCACTGTAGTACAGTGATTAATAGGAAGGAATAAAATTAGATCCATACAGGTAGTCCTCCACTTATGACCACAATTGAGACCCAAATCTATGTTGCTAAGTAAAACATTTGTTAAGTGAGTTTTGCCCCCTTGTACGACCTTTCTTGCTACATTTGTTAAGTCAATCGTTGTGAAGTTGTCAATCGTTGTGAAGTTAATCATACGGTTGTTAAGTGAACCTGCCTTCCCCATTGACTTTGCTTGTCAGAAGGTCGCAAAAGGGGATCACATCACCCCGGGACACTGCAACCGTCATAAATATGAGTCAGTTGCCAAGCATGTGAATTTTAATGCCGTTAGGAGATACAAAACATTCAGCAGACAAGCTGAGCCATGGTGGCGCAGTGGTTAGAATGCAGTATTGCAGGCTAATTCTGCCGACTGCCAGCAGTTCGAATCTCACCAGGCTCAAGGTTGACTCAGCCTTCCATCCTTCCGAGGTCTGAGGTAAAATGAGGACCCAGATTGTTGGGGGCCATATGCTGACTCTGTAAACTGCTTAGAGAGGGCTGGAAAGCACTGTGAAGCGGTATATAACTCTTAAGTGCTATGGCTATATCACATGACCACGGGACTGCCGTAATGGTTGTAAGTGTGAAAAACGGTCATAAGTCTCGTTTTTTGGTGCCGTTGTAACTTTGAACTGTCACTAAGCGAACTGTTGAGGACTACCTGTATAGCTGCAATTCTCCTATTTGCCCCGTTCCTTCTGGTTTTACGTTTTTAAAAATATGCCCCAGTATCTTCCAGAAAAATGGCTGCCGTTAGGAGATACATTTAGCAGACAATCTGGGGATTCCGCCGGCAATCTATTAGCTGTAAATTATTTTTACGTGAGTGACATCAGAACTTGACTCTTGGCAAAACAGTGTTAAGTTAGTGGGTAATAAAACAGCTTGACGCTAATAATGCCTTCGTCTTGATAAATTACAGCTGGGATCAGATAACGGTTCTTGAGTGTAACTTTGAACCAACCTCGAGTTGAGTAAGTGTGCTTGTCTTTGCTCTGTCTTATTTTACTTCTAAGTGGGGGGAATGACATGCCAGGGCGGCTCCTTTAACACTTTTATAAGAAAATCTTCCTTTTCTCTGGATATAATTGGATAGGAATGGTATTTTTTAATTTTCATGCCATTTAACAAAGAGGACCGTTTCTCCCAAAATTAAGAATGGCGTATCTCTGATTTGCTTCTAACATCCAAAGTAGGTCTGGGTAGGTATGTTTGTATAGGTGTAACTACATGTGTTTGTACACACACTAAGAAAACATGTATCCATGCATACTGTGCTGTTAGTAGAAGCTGAAGCAACAAATATTTGTAATCTCAAATCTATGAAAAGGGGGGGGGGTAGAGTAGAGTAGAGTAGAGTAGAGTAGAGTAGGACAGGACAGAACAGGATAGAACAGGATAAAATAGAATTAGAAACATAAGAAATAGAAATAGAAATGAGAATAGAATAGAGTAGAGTAAAATAGAATAGAGTAAAATTTATTTAGGATTCTTTTTATTTATTTATTTAGGATTCTTATATGCCGCCCTACTCCCTGGGGACTCAGGGCAGCGTACAACATTTGAAGAACCACTAAACAATATAATTTAAAACAATGTAAAATACATTTAAAAAGCATACAAAATCTTACATACATAGGGGAGACCAAGATGAAGTTGTCTCAAAACCCCGCCTGCCGGAAGAGCCATGTCTTCATGGCTTTTCGGAAGGCCAGCAAGGTGGGGACAATTCGTATCTCTGGGGGGGTTGGTTCCAGAGAGCAGGGCCCCCCACAGAGAAGGCCATCCCCTTAGGGCCCGCCAGCCGACATTGTTTGGTTGACGGGACCTGGAGAAGGCCCACTCTGTGGGACCTGACCGGTGGAAGGGAAATGTGAGGTAGAATGCGGTCCCGGAGGTAACCTGGTCCTAAGCCATGTAGGGCTTTAAAGATGATAATCAACACCTTGAATTGTACCCGGAGACCAATGGGCAACCAGTGCAGCTGGCGGAGTAGAATAGAGTAGAATAGAAATAGAATAGAATAGAATAGAGTAGAACAGAACAGAACAAAATAGAATTAGAAGCAGAAGCAGAAGAAATAGAAATAGAAATAACAGAGTAGAGTAGAGTAGGACAGAACAGGATAAAATAGAATTAGAAACATAAGAAATAGAAATAAGAAGAGAGTAGAGTAGAGTAGAGCACAATAAAGTAGAATTAGAAGCAGAAGAAATAGAAATTAGAATAGAGTAATGCCAAACTGATTTTACACGTAAATAAGGCAAGGCTGGTGCATGACTAGAGCTCTTCACTCTTTCTCCTTTGATAACACTTTCTATTCTCCTACTCCTCCTTCTTTGTTTCCATCTCTTTCCTCCTCCTCCTCCTCCTGCCCCTCCTTCTCCTTCTCCTTCTCCTCTCCATTCCCCTCCTCCTCTCCGTTCCCCTCCTCCTCCTCCCTGTAGTGGCAATGCAGGAGGGCCATTGATATTGCAAGGAGTTAATGACATATTTTGATTTCTCCTTTTAGAAATAGGAAAATCCTGAAAGTTTAGAGGTCATTCTGAGCTGCCCTGTTTGATTTCCACTCTTGCTTGCTGGATGAAGAAGGTGGGGGGGGGGGTATCTTCACTTTGTTCCACAGCTGTGAAAGTCTCAGACTTTTGAGTCCCATCCCAGAGACATGTGCCATCCAGTCAAGGTCAGGTCTTACAATCTCAGTGCCAGGTAAGAACCTTGGAGTCATGTTACTTGTGGGAAGCTTCTGCACAGAACCTAGCATTGAGCAGTGTGGAAACTGGCCTCCTAAGGGCTATCTCTGCTGTCATTATTAAGGAGTTCCTGGCAACTTAGGAAAGATTTTGGTATTATCTTGCTTGGTAGATCTACTTTTTATATTATGCTTTCATTTAATAATAAAGCTTAAGATGCATTTATTTACTGGAGTATTCATTGTCTTTTGATCCAAAAGAACCTTTTACCTCAGCACCTGAGCACTGCCCTGACACTTGGCAAAACACTCCCCTTCTCCTTTTCCCTTTATTTCTCTTTCTCCCTTTATTTCTTCTCCTCCTCCTCCTCCTTCCTCCTTCTCCTCACTCTTTGTCTCCATTTCCCTTCCTTCGTCTGTCTTTCCTCCTCCTCCTCCTCCTCCTCCTCCTCCTCCTCCTCCTCCTCCTCCTCCTCCTCCTCCTCCTCCTCCTCTCCATTTCCCATATGTCCCCAGGACCAGAGGTGGGTTCCTGCCGGTGCGGTTAATAGCTGTT
>JALIGW010000298.1:47500-92878 GCA_023053685.1 Diadophis punctatus similis | reverse complement strand
ACAGTGAGGGCCATGGTCAGATGACATTAAACGTTGTTATAAATTGCTAGGAAGGAAACAACATAACCATAGGCTATGTTTTACGATGTCTTCCTGTCTGCTGCCTGATGATAGAGCAGCCATGAGAAAAGGATGCTACTTCAAGGATCGTCCATCACTCCTTCCATACCTAAGATGAAGGGCATGAGTCAGAGGTTGAGCCTACGCTCTGCTTGCCCACCCACCATGCAGGCAAAGGGGAGATCCCAGGGGACACATCTGCATATGGATGAACAGCTGGATTTGCAACCCAATCTCACCTTTCCTTCCTGTCATTCTCTGTATGTAGACCTCAGCAATGGAGCCCATCTGTTTCTGCTACCTTTCCCTGTTCTACAGGTGAGTAGGGGCATTTTCTTCCAGGGCATTTCCAAATGGCACTCACAGCAAAGAAATATGGACATGCGGAAGTGTTGGGTCAAATCCGATTTCTAGAAGACGGTTGACAGGTGGCTGATCTTTGAGTAGAGACTGAGGAGGTATTTTCAGAGAGAAACGGGTGGGTGGGACATCTCTTGGTGATGCATGCAACATCTGGAGTTGCCAGAAAGTTGGACTCACTCTACAAAGGAAGCAGAAGAAATTATTGATGGCTTACTCCACATCTCTAAACAGTGGAAACTTGCTCTCTGTGTGTGTGTGTGTGTGTTATAATGTTTGGTTTGGTTTCTGTGGTCACAAGGCCACCAAAAGTTTATTGTTCTTGCATATTTGTCTTGGTAAGATTCGTGTCTATTTACTAATATACAGATTGAGTTCATTAGAAGCAGAGTTTGGCTAACCCATCTGAAGCTTAGGAGACAACAAGACTCTAAGGTGTTTTAAGGACTCAGCATGTCCATGTTTCAAATGTCTTCTCTAAGCCCCTGGTGGATTAGGTGCCACCAAGTGGCTGTTGGCTCTTAGCAACCAGACAGACAGACCTTCTTCCAAGGATCTTGAATTCAACCAAAATCACCCTCGTCTCATTTCTGAAGGACCTTCTTATGAGTGATTCTAGTGTCACAGAGGTAGGTTCAAGGAATCCCTTAGCATCCATCTTTTTTATGGCAGCAGCCAAAAAAAGCCAATGCAATCCGAGGTTCCATTAACAGGGGGATAGAATCAAGATCAGGTGAAGTATTAATACCACTTTATAAAGCCTTAGGAGGACCACACTTTGAATACTGCATCTAGTTTTGGTCACCATATTATAAAAAAAGGATGTAGAGACACTGGAAAGAGTGCCGAGAAGAGCAACAAAGATGATTAGGGGACTGGAGGCTAAAACATATGAAGAGCGGTTGCAGGAACTGGGTATGTCTAGTTTAATGAAATTAAGGACTAGGGGAGACATGATAGCAGTGTTCCAATATCTCAGGTGCTGCCACAAAAAAGAGGGAATCAAGCTATTCTCCAAAGCATCAGAAAGCAAGACAAGAAACAATGGATGGAAACTAATCAAGAAGAAAAGCAATCTAGAACTAAGGAGAAATTTCCTAACAGTGAGAACAGTTAACCAGTGGAACGGCTTGCCACCAGAAGTTGTTGGTGCTCCATCACTGGAGGCTTTTAGGAAGAGACTGGACAGCCACTTATCTGGAATGGTAAGGTCTCCTGTTTGAGCAGGAGGGAATCTTCTAAGACCTCCAAGGCCCCTTCCAACTCTTGTTGTTCTGTCCCGTGAAAAGGTATCACACATACTTGGCAATATAAGGTGTCCTTAAATTTATCAAGGTCCTTTACCAGAACTGAATTAGCTTTCTCTGTGGGAGGAAAGCCACCTACCTCTTTAGAGTGAAAAACTGTAGCCTTAACCATTCTCCTTTCTCCCAAAGCACCCTCTGAATGATGAAAAATACGGATGAAGGAAATTGTGTTCCTTTCCAAATAAAAGGACTATCGTTTCTTTCCCTGGGCCTCTGTTTTTTCCCTTCCAATCTTCATAAGCAAGATTTTTTACAACAGAATATTTTTTCTATATTATCAGATTTGTGCAAATAGGCCAGGAATGAGCCACAAATCCACCTTTTCCCTTGAGAGTCTACTGGATGCTAGTCAGGCAGGTCATTTGATCTTATCCTAAAGAGCAAAAAGAGATAATCGGTGAGTAAGAAACCTTGCATAAGGGGAAATCATATTTATTACAGTTTGTTTTTCCTCCGCCTGTGGTCTCGACTGTTCCTGCTAATCTCTGTTGTTCTCAAGTGCTCCATCCAGAGATATATTGCACAATGCTTTACCATCCACCATGGACCTCAAGGCCTGAGGGGGTGGGGGGGGGGAGATGGGAAGTGTTTGTGCTCTGAGGTATTGGAGAATTACAGATCTGCTTTAAATGTAATTTAAAATAAATTTCCTACCTCTTAAGTTTTCTCCCTCCCTTGGATTAGAATGTTGTGTATTGTGTGGTGTTGCCAAAACTCAAAATAAGGATGTATTATTGTATTTACATCGCTGGAATATGCTTGCAAAATTGCATGTTCTTATTGCTAGCATCCTTCCTTCCTTCTGTCAGGGATCCAAGTAATAAGTCCTTCCCTCCCTCCCTCCCTCCTTCCCTCCTTCCCCTTCCCCTTCCCCTTCCCCTTCCCCTTCCCCTCCCTCCCTCCCTCCCTCCCTCCCTCCCTCCCTTCCTTCCCTTTTCCTCTGCAAAAATTAAGTCTTATCTTGGGAAGAAAAAACGGCACGTTCTTTATTTTAATGCACATAAAGAATAAAAAAATGCATGGGCTGAATGCTACCTTAAAGTGTTTTAATTCCAGCTTTCCCACAATAAGCACCACTGGACGCATGCTGGGATCTTTTTAAAAATAAAACCTCAGCTGTTTCTTTGGTCTATGAATGTGCTCTACTTTTGAAAAGGAGCAGCTGTACCCCCCCTCCCCCCCTTGAAGACAAAGGACAGTTGGCGGTGGAGAAGTGTTGGACATGTGCAGCAGCAGGAAGAAAGACAAGATGGGAGGTCTCGCCAGTCCAATGGCATCCTCGTTTTTCAGATGTGAAATGTTGGGTGTTGATTGTGGCTGGATTATGCCTGATTATGAGGTCACAAGCTGTGGTAACTTATCATCCTACAAAGGAGGTGAACGGATGTATCGGAAGGTTAGAGTTGGGACGATGGGAGAATGATGGAGATCTTGGTTCCCATTTGATCATCGTAATAATAATAATAATAATAATAATAATAATAATAATAATAATAATAATAATAATAATAATAATAATAATAATAATAACAACAACAACAACAACAACAACAACAACAACAACAACAACAACAGAGTTGGAAGGGACCTTGGAGGTCTTCTAGTCCAACCCCCTGCTTAGGCAGGAAACCCTACACCACTTCAGACAAATGGTTATCCAACATCTTCTTACAAACTTCCAGTGTTGGAGCATTCACAACTTCTGGAGGCAAGCTGTTCCACTGGTTAATTGTTCTAACTGTCAGGAAATTTCTCCTTAGTTCTAAGTTGCTTCTCTCCTTGATTAGTTTCCACCCATTGCTTCTTGTTCTACCCTCAGGTGCTTTGGAGAATAGCTTGACTCCCTCTTCTTTATGGCAGCCCCTGAGATATTGGAACAATGCTATCATGTCTCCCCTAGTCCTTCTTTTCATTAAACTAGACATACCCAGTTCCTGCAGCCATTCTTCATATGTTTTAGCCTCCAGTCCCCTAATCATCTTTGTTGCTCTTCTCTGCACTCTTTCTAGAGTCTCAACATTCTTTTTACATTGTGGCGACCAAAACTGAATGCAGTATTCCAAGTGTGGCCTTACCAAGGCATTATAAAGTGGTATTAACACTTCACGTGATCTTGATTCTATTCCTCTGTTAATGCAGCCTAGAGCTGTGTTGGCTTTTTTGGCAGCTGCTGCACACTGCTGGCTCACATTTAAATGGTTGTCCACTAGGACTCCAAGATCCCTCTCACACTTACTACTGTTGAGCAAGGTACCACATATGCTGTACCTGTGCATTTTGTTTTTCTTGCCTAAATGTAGAAGGTAGTCCTTGGGTGACTTGGCTAATCACCCCAACCATCCTAATCATCTCCAGAACTTTTCTGAGGATAAAATGGGGTTAAGAGAATGAGCTCAGAGTGAAGTTGAAGAGAGGTGGAATATAAAGGTTAAGAAATGAGCGAGATCTCAGTCATTCATATTTTTGATCATTGGGTTAGGAAGAGATTGGAGAATGAAAATTGTCCCATCTCTTCCTGATCTTGAAGATAATCATAATATAGAAGCAGAGTTGCTAACTGGAACACAGATCTCCAAAGGTGACAACTTTAAAACTTGTGGACTTCAACTCCCAGAATTCCCCAGCCAACATGGCTGGCTGGGGAATTCTGGGAGTTGAAATCCACAAGTTTTAAAGTTGCCACCTTTGGAGACCTACTGTAGAAGACTAACCCAAAGGTTCTTTTTCAGGAGGCAACTGGACTTTCTTGTTTTTTCTTTGAAGATGTTTCGCTTCTCATCCAAGAAGCTTCTTCAACTCTGACTGGATGGTGGGGAATGGAAGGATTTATATTCCTTGCAGACAGCTGGTCGTTTGCATCCTTTTAGAGGGTCATTGAAGCACTTGGAGGTTTATCTGTGTCCTCAGGGTCACCTGAGTTGTGCTCCTGGTTCCCGTAGTCTGCAATTTTCCCTCTGGAAATCCATTCCACACCTTTCAAAGGCTGTTCATCCCAAATTATATAGCTAAAAGTCTGTAGAGATTCTCAGTCATCCAGGTCATGGTTGTCCCAAAGGTGCTTTTTCAGGAAGCAACTGCACTTTCTTGTTTTTTTCTTTTGAAGATGTTTCCCTTCCCATCCAAGGAGCTTCTTCAGCTCTGACTGGATGATGGGGAATGGAAGGGTTTATATTCCTTGCAGACAGCTGGTCATTTGCATCCTTTTAGAGGGTCATTGAAGCACTTGGAGGGTTATCTGTGTAGAAGACTAACATCTAGTTTCTGATACAAACAGTTACAGATCAATGTGAGCTATCTAAGCTTGACAGCAAATTTTGATAGCAGATCAACATTTCCTTTCACCGATATAAGATTAAAGTCACGTAGATTTTTCTGGCATATATTCCTTTGTTTCCCTCAGATTACAAACCAATGAGGCAAGTGCGAAGAAAAAAAAAGGAAACTTTGTGAATAACATCTAGGCAAACACAGTTGACTTTTAATCCAGCTTCAATGCCCATTCAGCAAAGCATAAAGAATGTTTGTTTAAAAGATCATTGCTAAATTTAGCATGAGCTCACTCAGCCTAAATCTAAACGACATTTTTAGAGTGCACATTGCAAATCAGGAATGCGTGGAGAAATAAATAAACTTTCCCACATTTCTGGAAACCAGGTCAAAAAAATAATAATTTTTTTCCCTGTTTTGTTTTATGCAAGATACTCTTTTTCATTTTTTTTCTTTTTCTTTTTGCATACACCAGGAAAGATGGTGGAGAAACTTGGCATCAGATTGGCAGAACCAATGTGCAACGTTTGAAAGCTTCAATAATATGAAAACGGCATTTTAGTGTTCTGAACATTAAAACACATGAAGCAATTACATGAGTTGCTTGTTGTAATTCCATGGTACTTTACTTAAGTACCATGCTTGTTTAATTTCTACATCTTCCTATATTGTTGTTCTTGGTCTATATGTTTGCATTTATACAGAGAGGTGCAATAAATAGGTCTATACAGGTGAAATATGCAGGTAAATACAGGTGAAATATACAGGTCTATGCAGATGAAAAATACAGGTCTTTTCAGGTAAAATATACATGTATATGAAGGTGAGATGTATAGGTCTATGCATGTGAAGTATACAGGTATATACAGATGAAATATACAGGTATGTGCAGATGAAATATATAGGTCAATGCAGGTGAGATATACAGATATGTACAGGTGAAATATACAGGTATGTGCAGGTAAAATCTATACAGGTAAAATGTACAGGTATGCACAGGTGAAGGGTACAGGTATATACAAGCATAGCACTGTGCAAGCTTCAACTTTATAGCAACTTTTTCTATAAAAAGCAGCACTTTCTTTTTCTTTAAAAAAAAGAAGAAGGCTGGAATTTTGCATAACCATAAATATTGTGTTCAGTTCCATATTTCCGGATTCTGAAATCACACAGATGCCTAGTTTTGTCATGTCTGAGTTCCATGCCTAATGCTGTATCGCAGTCTGGAAAACTGGGGACTCCATCCAGCGTCTTTTGTGAATCCAAGAAAGTGTTTCCATCCAAGCCCCTTCAACGTCTCAGCAACAAGAGCTACAGGCCTCCCAACCTTTCTTCCCTACAACGTGCAATCAGCAAAGGTTGGAGCCCTCACATTTTTTTTAACATTTCCATCTGTTGAGATGAAGGAGAAGAAGACAAAGATTTTCAACAGATTTCATATCAGGTAACCATACATACATACATACACACCTCTTTTTTTCTTCTTCACATCACCACAAAACCTCCAGAACATGCGTGGAGATCAAGCAGCTAGTCCGGACAGACATATTTATAAGAATTCTTTCATCAATTAAAAAACTTCAAAAGAAAAACCACTTTGTCCTTTTGGGAGGGAGGGAGGGAGGGAGGGAGGGAGAGGGAGAGGGAGAGAGAGAGAGAGAGAGAGAGAGAGAGAGAGAGAGAGAGAGAGAGAGAGAGAGAGAGAGAGAGAGAGAGAGAGAAAACAAGTGTCAAGATTTGCTTTGAAAGAAGAGAAAAGAGAAAGAGAAAAAGCACACAATGTTTTGTTTTGAAAAATACGGATTTCCATGAAGGAAGGGAGGGAGGGAGGGAGGGAGGGAGGGGTGGATGCGGGAGAAGAGAAAGGGACTAGCGTGAATGGAGTTAAGCAATTCCATTCTCATTGGTGAGATAAAGTAAACTGTTAAATCTGGGTATTATTCTGGCAAGAATAGAATAGAATAGAATAGAATAGAATAGAATAGAATAGAATAGAATAGAATAGAATAGAATAGAATAGAATAGAATAGAATAGAATAGAATAGAATGCAAAATAGAATAGAATGCAAAATAGAGTAGAGTAGAATAGAATAGAATAGAATGCAAAATAGAATAGAATAGAATAGAATGGAATGGAATGGAATGGAATGGAATGGAATAGAATAGAATAGAATAGAATAGAATAGAATAGAATAGAATAGAATAGAATAGAGAAAATATGGAATGGAGTGGAGTGGAGTGGAACGGAACAGAACAGAACAGAACAGAACAGAACAGAACAGAACAGAATAATAGAATAGAATAGAATAGAATAGAATGGAATGGAATGGAATGGAATGGAATGGAATGGAATGGAATGGAATGCAAAATAGATTAGAGTAGAGTAGAGTAGAGTAGAATGCAAAATAGAATAGGACAGGACAGGACAGAATAGAATTCTTTATTGGCCAAATAAATTGGTTGGACACACAAGGAATTTGTCTCCCGTGCATAAACTCTCACTGTACATACAAACAACAAAGTAATATACAGGGAGTCCTCCACAATTGAGTCCCACATTTCCGTTATTAAGTGAGACACTTGTTAAGTGAATTTTATCCCATTTTTACGACCTTTCTTGCCTCAGTTGTTAAGTGAACCACTGCAGTTTTAAAGTTAGTAACACGGGGTTAAGTGAAACTGATTTCCTTGTTGATTTTGCTTGTCAGAAGGTCACAAAAGGGGATCACATGATCCCGGGACATTGCAATGGTCCTAAGTATGAATCAGTTGCTAAGTGTCTGCACTTCGTTCACATGACCAGAGGGATGCTGCAGCGGTCATAAGTGTGAAAAAGGAGTCATAACTCACTTTTTTCAGGACTACTGTAACTAAATGAACTATTGTAAGTTGAGGATTTCCTATAATCATAAGAGGAAGTAGTAGAAAAGATAAACCATGCCAGGCTACATCGGCAAACATCTGTCCCCCATTTGAGGCCTTCATGGGTGGGATGGGGAACGTGTAGGGGTGTCCGATGTTCCTACAATGCTCTCCTTCTTTCCCAGCAAACTTGGAAGGAAGGAAGCTGGGCTGAAGCCTGTGATGGAAACCTCTTCACAAGCATGCATAAATTTGGTCTTCATGGAACCCAACCAAACCACACCACACATTTGCATTCTTCTAAGTCAAACTATAGGTTCCTTCCAGTGCTGCCCGGTTAAAGTTGTGGACTGTCCACCTAATTTACTTGAGGTCAGCATGGAAGTGGTTTGTTGAGCCCTTCTTCTGGAGGTTGTTTTGACTTCCCAGGTTCTCCAGGACTCTGGAGGTTTTCTGCGGCCTCTTGGGTTTGCTTCTGAGTCCAGACAAGCCACCACGTTATGAGACACTTAGAACTTTGTGCGACAAGAGCTGTTTTGTCCTTTCGATTGCACAACTGACCGCTCTTCAGCCCTTTGGGCCAGTGCATGGAGCAATGTCCATGTTTTCCCAAGAAGAGGCAGCTTTGAGCTCCCTAGGACTTATTTGAGAATATAAATCAACTGAGTAGACTAGTATTTCTCAACCTTGGCCACTTAAGCTGCATGGAGCTCCCAGAATTCCCCAGTCAATGTTGTTGGTTGCGGAATTCTGGCAGTTGAAGTCCACGCAGCTGAAAGCAGGCGAGGTTGAGAAGCTCTGGAGTAGGGCTAGAATGATTCTAACCAACCAATGAAGCAATCAAGCAAGTGTTGAAGTCTTCAGTTTCAAAACTTTTCTTTACCAATCCTGAGGACTAGAAACATACATTTCAGGCAGGAGGAGGAGGAGGAGGAGAAAACATTACAATTAATCCCAGGGGTGAAATGTGAAAAATTTCCCTACCGGTTCTATGGGTGTGGCTTATTTTGTGGACGTGGCTTGATGTCTGGTGGGTGTGGCTTTGGGTGGGTGTGGCTTGGTGGTCAAAGAGCTGGAAAAACGTTTACACTTTACACACACAACAACACAACTGGCTCACACACCATGCAAAAGCAGCTGTACTGACTCACACACCATGCAAAAGGACACAAATGGCACCTGCAACAGATTTAACAGATTTAACAGATTTAACAGAGTTGGAAGAAGGGACCTTGCAAGGTCATCTAGTCCAACCCTCTGCCTAAGCAGCATCGCAAAAGCACACAAAATGGCCCCTGCCACAAGCATGAGCCTCACAGAGCAACAAAGAGCTGAAAAAAGACCTTACACTTTATACACACCCACACACAACAATACAACTGGCTCACAAACCATGCAAAAGCAGCTGTACTGACTCACACACCATGCAAAGGTACACAAATGGCACCTGCAACAGATTTAACAGATTTAACAGAATTGGAAGAAAGGACCTTGCGAGGTCATTTACAATTAACCAATGGAACAGAAGTTGCCTTCAGAAGTAGTGGGAGCTTCATCATTGGAGGCTTTCAAGAAGACACTGGACTGCCATCTGTCAGAAACATCTGTTTTGCTCTCCAAATTCAACCCTAACCCTAAGTGGGTTTGCCCCTCAATGGGATTTTCCCATGTATTTCACCAGGAAGAGTAGATGGGGGGAGGGCTCAAAAACTCATCCCCCTCCTAAGCATACCCATGGGCTACGAATCCTTTGGCGAGGGCTGTTTTGCTCTCCAAATGCAAGGGGGCCTAACCCTAACCCTAAGTGGGTTTGCCCCCGAATGGCGTTTTCCCATAGCCAGCATGGACTTCTGGGAGTTGAAGTCCAAAGGTCTCAAAGTTGCCATAGTTGGATACTCCTATTTTAGGAGGCTATAGGAATGAGCCAAAGTGTAGCTTGCAAAGGTTTGCAAGATAGCTCATCCCGAGCTTTGTATTATACCTGTGTGGGATTTCTGACTGTGAACGTTAGAAGAAGTCTTACCAGAAGAGGCTGAAGCTAGTTCCCCTTCCACTTGATGAGTCCCCTCCAGAGTTGAAATTTCTCTTTCACAGCTGCAGCGAGTCACTCTTTAAAATTGCAGAGACAGAAATGGCTCTCCTTAAAAGCAGAAATTCTACATTATACTGGCCCGTTCTTTAACCTTTGGAGACGTGCCCAGCTTCTGACAAACTCCAAAGATGTCTCGGTGGAGGAAATACTATCCTGAAAGAAAGCATGTAAGCCTCTTCCTGTTGCTTTTCCTTCATTCTACAGCAGGGATATCCAATCTTAGCAAATTCAAGACCCGTGGACTTCAACTCCCAGAATTCCCCAGCCAATATGGCAACTTTCAGTCTCGTGGACTTCAACTCCCACAATTCCCCAACCAGCATGGCAACTTTAAGACTTGTGGACTTTAACTCCCACAATTCCCCAGCCCGGTGGCTGGGGAATTCTGGGAGTTGAAATCCACAAGTCTTAAAGTTGCCAAGGTTGGACATCCTTATTCTATAGCTTTCATACAATGTGTCTCTTTCAGCAAAGGGCATTCCAAAGACTCAAAATCATTGAATTCAAGAGCGATAAATGAAAGATTGCTTTGACAAGGGTCCAACCATCATATTAATGGCTTCAGGACAAGGAAGATGCCTTGCTGGAGACCCGCTCATCCTGCAGGACATCAAATTACCCACAATGCCCATTGCCTCTTGCATCATGGGGCATTGTGGGAAATTCAAGTTCCCAGATTCTCTGGCTAGATGACCTCATAGTCAAGTTGCTCGGTAGATAGAGGATTAGGAAATATCATTGTTGGTTTTCTAACATCTCTTCTTCTTCCTTCTGCTGGCTAAGCTGGGATCAAGCTAGTCCCACAAACCATCATACATGCAAACCACAGTTTAGCAGAAGAAGAACTCAGGTTGCCATCTGTCAGCTCCAGATACCTCACGAGGTTATGAGAAGAAAGGGAAGACGTAGGGAAGAAGGCAAAAGCTCCTGGAAAGGACGCATGGAAGTATTAATATTAGCCATGATTTAAAATAAAATTAGCAAATATATTTGCTCACACATGAGCTTCTGTAGATACTTTAGCTGAACATTGTAGACAGGGTCAAAGGCCGCCCTGCACAGCACCCCTTGCAATAATCTAATCTGGATCTTATTAAGAGATGGATGAATGCAACCAACTGACGAATGCAAGTTTATCTATAAAGAACTGCAGCTGGTGGAGCAAGCAAGGTTTTTTTTTTGAGTGCTGGGAATGCCGTGATAACAACCTCGACTTTCTCGCAGAAAGATGCTTGGCTCCACCCCAGAAAGGAGTAAGATTAATTTATTCCAGGGATCATCTGGAAAGCATTTCTGAGAAAGGAACAGAGATCTGCAGCGAATTAACCCAATCTGAACCCAGAGTGGGTTATCTTGTGCCATTGCTTCCATCTCCAGGAGGGGGCTTTGCCAGATGTTGCTATTGGGTGGAGGTGATCCACAGGTGGGCATCAAATTCAAACTTGGGTACCGGGTTAGGATCCCAGGGACTGCTGGGAGGAAGTTGGTAGGCTTTCTAAGACATTTGAGTTCAGGGCCATCCTTAGCAGAATAACAGAATTGGAAGGGACCTTGGAGGTCTTCTAGTCCAACCCCCTGCTTAGGCTGGAAACGATACACCACTTCAGACAAATGGTTATCCAACATCTTCTTAAAAGCTTCCAGTGTTGGAGCATTCACAACTTCTGGAGGCAAGCTGTTCCACGGATTCATTGTTCTAACTGTCAGGAAATTTCTCCTTAGTTCTAAGTTGCTTCTCTCCTTGTTTAGTTTCCACCCATTGCATCTTGTTGTACCCTCAGGTGCTTTGGAGAATAGCTTGACTCCCTCTTCTTTGTGGCAACCCCTGGGATATTGGAACACTGCTATCATGTCTCCCCTGGTCCTTCTTTTCATTAAACTAGACATACCCAGTTCCTGCAACTGTTCTTCATATGTTTTAGCCTCCAGTCCCCTAATCATCTTTGTTGCTCTTCTCTGTACTCTTTCTAGAGTCTCAACATCCTTTTTACATTGTGGCGACCAAAACTGAATGCAGTATTCCAAGTGTGGCCTTACCAAGGCATTATAAAGTGGTGTTAACACTTCGCGTGATCTTGATTCTATCCCTCTGTTAATGCAGCCTAGAACTGTGTTGGCTTTTTTGGCAGCTGCTGCACACTGCTGGCTCATATTTAAATGGTTGTCCACTAGGACTCCAAGATCCCTCTCACACTTACTACTGTTGAGCAAGGTACCACATATACTGTACCTGTGCATTTTGTTTTTCTTGCCTAAATGTAGAACCTTACTTTTTTTCACCATTGAATTTTATTAAATTCACCATTGAATTTAAGACTTGTGGACTTCAACTCTACCGGCTGGGGAATTCTGGGAGCTGAAATCCACACGTCTTAACGTTCCCAAGGTTGGACAACCTTACCCTATAATCATTTCTGAAAATCACGCTTTCCAAACTTTCTGGACAAATGGCTTGTCCAATGTCTTCTTGAAAAGCTCCTTAAGCACCCACAACTTCTGAAAGCAAGCCTTTCCGCTGATTAATTGTTCTCAGTGTCAAGTTGATCCCAGCAGAATTCTAGTGACATGGAAAAACAGATCTCCCATCTTTCGTTACCAATGTTCAGGTTGGTTCTCCCATAGATGGTTGCCCAAACTGCTTCAGAGTCTCAGAAATTAAGATATTTATTGAGCCTACTACTCTATCGATTAGGTATCGGTAGACGCATGCTGGGATCCCTTTTCTGGCGAAAGCTGAAATTAGAAAGTTTGAAAAGCGTGACTTTCAGAAACGATTCATTTTTTCCCCTCTTCATGATTTCTTCATCTTAAAAAAACAACAACTTGTGACGTTATGCCGAAGCCTGGTTTTATTACAGAACAATTTGAAAAGGAAGAGGAAGAGAAAGAAGGAATACCGTATTTAATGAAAAAGAAAAGCACTTTGAATCTAAGATGATCTCCCCATAACAGAATATTAAGGCAAAGGAAAAACATTTCTTTTGTTTCCATTACCATATTTTTGGTGAATTTAAGATGACCTTTCCCTTAAGCCTTATTTGGGCAAAAACGCTAAATCTTCTTTCTTTTGACTAAATACAGGAAAGGAAGCTATTATGTCAATATTTTCTTTAACATTTAATGTAAATCCAAGTCTAGAAAACTTTCTTCTATTCAGTTAGCAGTGTGCCTTTTTTATTCCTTGCAAAAATCACAGAATATTGATTTCAGGCAACTGCCAGAATGATATTAGTCATGTTCCCAAAGTGGAATTTCTGAATTATATTTTTTTGGGGGGGGATTGATTCCAAAAACCCCTTAGAAGAAGAAAACGGAACTTGGTAATTAATATATTATTGTATTACTAAATACTGAATAAAGATTAAGTTGATAAAAATATTGTTGCCATGAAAACATGGTGGATATTGTTTTGGGGCAAAAGGGGCAGGATGGCCAAAACCTTTTTTGAACCCGAATGCAAAAACAGACACCTGCATGAGATTCGGGATGGAATTTCATGCAAAAAATGGTGTTTGTTGCTGTTTTTAAAAATCAACCGTATCAGGTACCCAGGGAAGAAAATTCCTGATGCTGGGATCAGGGATACCAGGCAAAAAAAAATTGAACTCAAAGATAAAAATGGACACCGGCATGATATTTTGGTTGGAATTTCATGCTTAAAAATAGTGCTGGTTGCAGTTTTTAAAAATCCACCATATTGGGTGTCCTGGGAAGAAAATTTCTGAGGTCAGGGGCATGGGGGGGGGGCAGATCAGGGCTGAAATCCAGCAGGTTCTGACAGGTTCTGGAGAACCGGTAGCGAAAATTTTGAGTAGTTCAGAGAACTGGCAAATACCACCTCTGGCTGGCCCCAGAGTTGGGAAGGAATGGGGATTTTGCAGTTCCTTGTCACGCCCACCAAGCCACGCCCACCAAGCCATGCCCACAGAACCGGTAGTAAAAAAAATTGGATTTCACCACTGGGCCAGATGACCAGATGGCAAGAAAGGTTTTAAAATGGGACAAAACTCACTTAGGAACACATTTCTCACTTAGCAACATCAATTTTGGGCTCGATTGTGGTCGTACGTTTGAGAACATGGTGCAAAATTCAAAGCCAGAAGATCAATGTTAATTTTCCCACTAGTAAGGGTGAGGATTGTACGAATCCTTGAATTATGCCACTCCTGATTCCTTGGATGGCCAGCAAGGGGGAATCGGAACAGAAATTACAGGAGTAGTTTTTAAATTAGCAGTCCTGGAAGCAAAAGTCTCGGTGTAGCAAACTGTGCACAATTGTTTTATTTGCCTTCCAGAAACCTAAGATTCCCCAAACCACTCATCAGTTCTGACTGGCTCATTAAGGGAAGACAAATGATTCACTTTAGGGATTGTTTGCAACCAGCCAACGACTTGGACTGGACGGAGTGAATTCATCTGAGCAATTTACAGCAAGATCATGTGTGATGAAGTGATTACCAAAGCCAAAAAGCGGCCGGTTATAAAACGCTTTTGACTTTAAGAAGCTGAACATATTCTTTGCTGTTAAATTATTCCTCAGATTCCTTCAGATTTCTCTCAAGGGCTAGCCTATATTTGGCACTGATAAGAGGCTTAAAAAAAAAAAAGTAAATGAATTTTCCAGCATTGTCTGATGCTCCTAGAAAAATGGGGAAAAAGGTTTAGGATAGGCACATTTTAATCCAACCTTTTATTAATAGGTTATGTATCCAGTATCCCAAAATACTTCTCTCTCTCTCTCTCTCTCTCTCTCTCTCTCTCTCTCTCTCTCTCTCTCTCTCTCTCTCTCTCTCTCTCTCTCTTCTCTCTCTCTCTCTCTCTCTCTCTCTCTCTCACACACACACACACACACACACACACACAACCTTTCACTGCATATTTTAGAAATCTTGATTCTGTTCAAAGAAGGAAGGAGATCCTTTGTGGGTGTATTCACAGCCGTGACAATATCCCTCATTCTCTTGCAAGCAGCCCGACTGAATTTGGCAGTCTCAATAATGTCCCTCCCCGCGCATCTGCCCCCCCCCAAGTTAAAACTTGAAATAGTTTTATATGAGCAGTCTTTGAAATCAAGCCTTCTCTTTTTATCTGATTGGACTTCCTCTCTTGGTATTCCTTGACTTCTGCACAATCCCAAAGGGCTGGGAATTTGCATATCTGAAGGAAGAAATATCCAGTAATAATAATGAAAATGTATGGCTGTTAAGATTCCATCCAAGGCGGTGCATTTTCTGAAATTTAAAAAAATAAATACATTGAAAAGTGCAGAACAGGGTAATAGCAAGTTTTCTTGTTATGATGAGCGAGATTTAGAAAGAAAACATTGGCCTAAGCAAGAGGTTGGACTAGAAGATCTCCAAGGTCCCTTCCAATTCTGCTATTCTATTCTATTCTATTCTATTCTATTCTATTCTATTCTATTCTATTCTATTCTATTCTATTCTATTCTATTCTATTCTATTCTATTCTATTCTCAGTCCCAGTCCCAGTCCCAGTCCAGTCTACTCTGGTCTATTCTTCTACTCTACTCTACTCTACTCTACTCTACTCTACTCTACTCTACTCTACTCTACTCTACTCTACTCTACTCTACTCTACTCTACTCTACTCTACTCTACTCTACTCTACTCTATTCTACTCTATTCTAGTTGAGGATTACCTGTATCATAAGGTTCCCATCTCCACCTCTACAGAACAGGTTATAAAATGATTGGGTTAACCTAGATCATTGTCAGAGATTCTTGAAGTCCATAATTTTTCTCCAGTAAGCATCAGAGATTCATTTGGCCTGAAAATCCATGATATAAATTATTCTGTCTTGGACACAAATGTCATCCAAATTTCAGGTCATTTGCTAATAACTTTAGGGCAGCCACCTTCACTGAAGTAGAGATGGTTAGCCTAGTTAGATCCATGGCTGAGGCTTGAACACAACTTTGGCTTGTAAGGAATTGCACAAAAGGCATCCATGGGTTCTCCACGTTGATGCATAAACCAAAGCCTGGTGGGCAAAAGCTTTTGATCAACTGAGACATTTGTCCTTTTAAGGGTTGTTCCCCCAAACATCTACAAAACCAACTGACGGCACATTTTCCCTAAGAAAACTTTGCAAAAATCTCTTGCCCGGAATCTCCTAAATCCGTATTTCTGAAAGGACCCTTTGATAGGCATTAATTCTGAAAACAAACGGTGGGCTTGAAAAACCTTTTAGTGCAGTGAAAAGAGAAAGAGGAAAGAGTCGGAGGAAAGAGGGCTGAGCTGCAGAATGTTTTAATTGTGAGTTGGAAACTTTATAAACAAAATAAAAGAAAGCTTCGTGTTTAATCACGAACTTGACCAGAACAATAATTATGATAAATCCTTTGTCAGCTCAAAACCCCTTTTGGAGGTAAGAGGAAATCAGTGCACGTTTTCGAGACAATCGTTCGGTAGAAATGCTTTCCAGCTTCTCTGACATGTGGAATTCTACGTGGTTTGTAATCAGATGCTCTCCAAATCACACTTCTTCAATTGCTAAACTTCTTGGCAGTATAACATAAACAAACCTTGACTTCATTAAATTGCTTTATTTTGTAAAGAAAAAAAAAGGAGGCTCTCTAATTAGTTGCAACAGCTGAAGCTTTAGAATTTAAACACATCAAGAGCCGGATTTTTTCCAAAGGTATGAAAAACCCCACCGAACTGACCATTAAACGTTTTGCGCGGCTGGGTGGATGCCGTGTAGAAATAATGAAATATTTTGCAACCTATCTTTGCTTGGATCTGGAAAATATCACACGGCAGGATCTTGTAAACAAAGCAAGGAGCACAAATCAACAAACACCTGTTTATTTTTAAAAATGAAAAGACTTTAGTGTGACAATATTGGAAACAGGGGAAGGAACACTTCCAACAATTGAAGATTTCTTGTTCCTTCCTATTAAAAAAAAAATACTCCTCAAAACTCAACAACATAAGTATCCTCTGACTTGGGCAACCTTCCAGCTTAATTTATACCATGTTTTTCACCCATCTGGAACACATTTTTTGTGCATAAGTCTCTAGAACATGTGAAATCATATGTGGGAGTGGATAACGCACACATCCCAGCTCTTAAACATGTACAGAAAGCCCAGGATCATATGATTTATGAGATGAATGAATATTTCTTTGATTCATGGTTTAATAGACTGTGTGAACCTGGTCATGGTGGCTTATCCAACAAACGGTGATTAAAACAAACCACGGAAACTTAGCTGTGACAGCCTAAATAAATATTTCTTAACCTTGGCCACTTTAAGATGGGAGGGCTTCAACTCTTAGGATGCACTCTGGGAGTTGAAGTCCACCCATCTTAAAGGACCAAAATTGACAAACATCGATGAGAGGGTATCTAACTCATTCTTTAAACATTCCTCTGTCCCTGTCTAATGCTGACATATCATCATCATCATCATCATCATCATCATCATCATCATCATCATCATCATCATCTCTACTACTACTACTACTACATTCATGTCAGATGCATCTCAAGGCACTTCTGGGTTGAAAGGATTAGCTGGTGACATCACCATTGCCCAAGGGATGCCTGAAGAGGCTCCTTTCATGTCCCTGATTTTCCCACCAAGATGGTACATGTTTATCTATTTGCATTGCATCTCTACTTACTGTCAATGAAAACTGAAAGACACAAACACTTTGTTCAAAATAAGTCTGTGGATGATCATGGCATCTGTGCTAGTTGGGAGAATTCTGGGAGTTGAAGTCCTCCATCTTCAAGCAGCCAAAATTGAGGAAGACTATCCTCAAGAGTTCCATAGCAGGTGGGCAGATCCAACCTCTGACCCTCCAAAGAACTCCATTGTCCATAAAACACACTCCGCCAAAATTGGGTTGGAAGAAGAGTTAATGCAACTTGAAAGCTAAAATAGCTGTTTTAAGTTTACTCCAGCAAGGCTGAGTAGGAGGAATTGGCCATATGGACAGGGCAGAACGAAGAAGTTGCTAGGATTTGTTCATGGCATCATTAAGGGCCAAAGAAGAACCTCTACCTAAAGCCAAGTCTTGTTTTCCTCAACAGGTAACAGGCCATGGTCTGATCATTAAAGTCCACATGTCACTTTCCCCTAAACATTTAGCAGATCCTCCCAAATCAACTCGAAAAGTCGGTGTACTTTTCCACTCTTAACCATCATTATGAAACCGCACGGGTGGAAATGGGGTGGGGTGGGGTGGATGAAAGCTTATGCAGGCCATCTGATTTCCTTGCCCGATGCTTCAGATAGGAGACAAAGGCCGCCTCAGTTCCCCTTCCGAAGACAGGCAGCACCCAGGGCCCCGTTGGGCTGAAACGTTGATCAAAGCCGAGCTGTGAAACGCAACTATCCCTTTGCTAGTGGTCGTGTTGACTTAAGGCATACTTCCCAAATCCCCTTCTTCCCCCAGAACTTTTGACCACTCGGTTTCTGAAAAGAGAAGTCTTGCATTCGATACCTCCTCGCTAGGCCTGGTCTTACCAGGGAGTTAAAACAGGGCTTTCCTGTATTATAATTAAAAGAATCAAACGTATTCATAAAAAGTTGGGACAGGCCCAGATAGGAAACATATGTGGTATCATTTCAGGCTCCTGTAAGAAAAACAGTTAATTAACTCTGGACCCCGGGAAAGAGGAACGTTGGGCTTTTCCTCCTAGATTCGGTTCCCAATTGCTCACATTAATGCCAGCCTGTTTTAACTCAAGCTTTTTCCTCCCTTCTGAGGAGAGAAGCCCTCGCGATTTAAATGACGGTGGGGAGAAACCACAATATCTCCCAGTGATTCAGCCGTCACTTCAAATCGATCCTGTCACCCTGCCCTTCAAATGGCACCTTCTGGGTTCGTTCTCAAGAGCCCTGACTGGATTACTGAATTCACCCGTTTTGGGGTGTGTGTGCCCGCACCTGGGCTTAAATCACGAAGGAATCTCACCAAGGATAACATTGAGCTCGTCACATTCGAAGCAGGAATTGGGCATGGCTCGTCTGGAGAAAAGAAGGGCTCCGCTCACAACAAAATACCTTATTCCACCACTGGGATTAGTCAATTTACAACTACGTCGCCTCCAATCTGATCTAAATGTAGTTCATAAAATCATATACCAAAATGTCCTTCCTGTTAATGGCTACTTCAGCTTCAACCGCAACAATACACGAGCACGTAATAGATTCAAACTAAATGTAAAGCGCTCCAAACTCGACTGCAGAAAATACGACATCAGCAACAGAGTGATCAATGCCTGGAATGCACTACCTGACTCTGTGGTTTCTTCCCCAAACCCCAAAAACTTTAACCTTAGACTGTCTACAGTCAACCTCTCCTCGTTTCTAAGAGGTCTGTAAGGGGCGTGCATAAGCGCACCACTGTGCCTACCATCCCTTCCTACTGTCCTATTGTCCTCTTTTATCGTTACCTTTTACTTATGTTTATACAAATTATTACTATCCTATATATGTTTGACAAATAAATAAATAAAAAATAAAAATAATAAAGAAGTGACATGATAGCAGCAATAGAGGGGCTGCCACAAAGAAGAGGGGTCAACCTATTTTCCAAAGCACCAGGACAAGAAGCAACAGATGGAAAGTCATCAAGGAGAGAAGCAACCTTCTATCAGGAGAAATTTCCTGATAGGGAGAACAATTAATCAGTGGAATGACTTGCCTCCAGAAATTGTGGAATTTTTAAGAAGAGACTTGGACATCCCTTTTATCTGGAATGCTATAGAGTCTCCTGCCTGAGCAGGAGGTTGGACTAGAAGACCTTCAAGGTCGTTTCCACTCGGTTATTCTGTCATTCATTGACATCCAGTGACTGAGTAAGGAAGTGAGGAGTTTTCTTAATGATTACAGTTTTTTTAAATTTTATTTTCAAAGTTAAAATACAAAATAAAGAAATACAAAAGAAGAAACCATCAAACAACCATCAAACACGTTTGCAAGAAAGGACTCCTTTTCCCCCTTTCTAAGAGATGTAGTAGTTTTGACATTCCAAGAAACCCCACACACAAAATGGCAAAAAGGCAGAAAATTACATGGGTTTTTCTTCCAGCAATCTTAGTCCTGGGAGATAAGTGATTTTGTATGCTAATGACCCTTTCTCTCAAATTGCTGACATTTTCTTACAATGTACTTAAGTACAGTTTGTTTTGCTTTCTGTCTCCACAACAATTACAATGAGGTTTTTTCCCCTTTTTTTTAAATGGGTGGACTGTTCCTTGCCAAAACTCCATTTCCTCTCATTCCCCCTCCCCATTTTTTTTAAATACACACACACACAAAAAAAAGACAGAGCAATTTGATCTATTCCTCTGCGGCCTAGGGAAGCATTTTCCAATAGTGTAAAAATGGAAATAAACAACAATGAACTTCTGTTAAGAAGAAAAACAGCTTTTTAATCTTGTCCCTGAAGCCAACCAGGGCTTCTGATTTCTTTCTCCTGAACAGATCAGCACGTACAACCCTGGTTGAGACAGCCTTGGTATATTTCTCAATAAAGGAAAAATAGAAGCCTGTAAAAATGGAAGGAGAATTGGTTGAAGAAGTCTGCTTTTGAAATTCAATTTTTGCGTTTGTACCACCCACTATCTTTGAAATAGAAAATTAGGCTAGATTTGCAAGGCTGTGTGTTGCATAGAGAGAAAAAAAGAGGCCCATATTATGGCTAAATGCCATTTTCTCTAATATAGTTACTTACTTTACTACAGGGGTGTTCAACCTTGGCCACTTTAAGACTTGTGGACTTCAACACCCAGAATTCCCCAGCCAGCATGGACATCCATGCTCTACTGTCTTTGATCCCCTTCTTGGAACTTCTCCAGTGTTATGGACAGACTCAACGGCTGCGGTTTGAGCTTTCCAGCTGTGAACTGATGAACAAGAATTTGTGTCAAGGGGAAAATAAATGCTGAATCATCTCGTTTGGGAAGAAGGACAGGATGACTCAGGGCAAGGTGAAATTTGGGGAGAAGCTTCTGTGAGAAGAAAAGGCCATCCTACGATGACCCGTGCAACATTGGCCCTCCGTGGATCATCTGACTTTTACATCACGGCGTCTGATCAAAATGACCGACCTTCCAGCAGAACGTGTTGGCAACCGGAGCTGTTCAGCGAGCGGTTGTCAGTGCTCATTTGGGATAAATACAGAATCTTTGAAATTGCAAGAGGACTTATAAGCTCTTGTTTATAGCAGAATCTTGACTGTAGCCGATGGCTGAGAAACAGGACAGTCTGTTAGATGAGATCGATTTTTCTCAGGGCCTGCTTTCCACGGATTTACGTCTAAATGCTAACCTTCAAATAATGAACTTGAAAAAGACAGAAGCTCATAGGCGATCAACTGCAGAGATCTTTGGAACCCATCAATGTTTATTTCTTTCGAACCCATCAATGTTCATTCATCCAGGTTTTTTGTTTTTCCTCAAAGCAACCTACTTTCACCGAGGTTAAATGTACCAAACGCTTTAACCAGATCTTTGGGTTTTTTTTTTTTAACTTTTCTGGCTTTTCGGTTTGCTGTCTGCAATCCCCTGGAAAAAATAGTAAATCACAGGGTTTACTGCCACACAGTGCTGTGTCATCTCCAGTCATTCTGTGATTCATTTCATAAGCATCCCTTATTTGTCTTTCCCTTCACCTCTTGGATGTCCGAGTGAAAACACCATCCCACTGAGCAACAGGGAGACAGCTTCAAAAATTTCCTGTTACTGTTTTCTTAACAGGCAAATGACCATGTCCAACATGGGATGTTAAGATGAGGTTTCTAAAGGACTTGGCTAGCCAATCCAATGGCGGAGGAATAAATGCTGGGCCATGATTGGATGGGAAGAAGTTGTGGTGGATCTGCATTGGTGCTTCAGTGACTGCAGAAATAGTTCTGCTATTGTGTAGGTAGGAGCAACTTTTTCAGAAAACAGATGAGGGTCAGCAGTCCCCGTAACCTTTCTTTCTCCTAAGTATTCGATTTAAGACCATTTATATTATCTAAACTGGTAATCCTATCTCCCTCCCAGCACTGATGATGTTATCTAGTTGGGTAATGAAGCATCTGTAAGAAAACCAACAAGCTCAGAGAGCATCAAGCAGCCCTCATTTCAACTGTGAGCTACAGATATCCTCCTTTATGAGTACCACTCTGATAAGTCTGTGGGTGGAAGCAAGGGAAGCAGTGGGTGGAAACTAAACAAGGAGAGAAGCAACTTAGAACTAAGGAGAAATTTCCTGACAGTTAGAACAATTAATCAGTGGAACAGCTTGCCTCCAGAAGTTGTGAATGCTCCAACACTGGAAGTTTTTAAGAAGATGTTGGATAACCATTTGTCTGAAGTGGTGTATGGTTTCCTGCCTAAGCAGGGGGTTGGACTAGAAGACCTCCAAGGTCCCTTCCAACTCTGTTGTTGTTATTGTTGTTGTTGTTGTTGTTGTTGTTGTTGTTGTTGTTGTTGTTGTTGTTGTTGTTGTTGTTGTTGTTGTAGGTTCCCAAGGTTTTCAGAAGAAAATAGCCTCCTCACATCATCTTCTAGTTAATCTCTTTTGAATAAAAGCTCTCCAGATTGAACCATGGAACGGTATGCAAGATCGATGCTTTACCGTTGACCTATATTCTCCATCAAGTTCAATGTTTTCAATCGAACCGGTGAAATCAAGGCCTTTGGATCAGGGGTGAAATCCAGCAGGTTCTGACAGGTTCTGGAGAACCGGTAGCGGAAATTTTGTGTAGTTCGGAACCAGCAAATACCACCTCTGGCTGGCCCCAGAGTGGGGTGGGAATGGGGATTTTGCAGTATCCTTCCCCTGCCACGCCCATCAAGCCACGCCCACAGAACCGGTAGGGAAATTTTTTTAATTTCACCCCTGCTTGGGATTTCACGCAAACCATTTAGAGTTCCACAACCACATCAAGAATCTCCAAAAGAATATAAGTGCTTTTGTTGCTCCATCGACTCCGTTTCTGGACTTTGTGCTTGAGGTGAAAAATAATAATAATGAAACTTTGATTCTGGATTTTGCTGGTTAGATTGATTCGTTGTTATAGAAATGGCTAGAGTTACGCTAATATCAAAGAAATAATCCAATAAATTGATTAAAGAAAGGACGCCAAAGGAGGGACAAAATAAAAAGTGAACGACAAAAATGAAAATGATTTTTAAATATTTAAATTGAATTGAATTGTCCCAGAGCGAGTTGTTCCGTGTCGAGTTGTCCTGCAGTGAATTGGCTGTGGAGAGCTGTCCCATTCTGGAAGGGGGAAGAGTCACCTAACACCTGGTGAAGGTTTTCTTCGTATCTACTTTTTGTTCTGACATGCACGCTCTGTGTGTCTTACAAGATGTCCCATTTTCCTTGAATTATAGGCAGACACGCTCAGGAAAACCACACGGGTCTTAGTGAAATGATATCAAAGGGGACGGTGGGGAGGTTGGTTCATTTTCTTTCCCAAGTATTTTTCGAAGTTGGCTTGGTCTCCACGATTGCCTTTTGTGTGTGTTTGCGAGGAGGGCATTTCCATTAGCAATGGTCAGAGTTGACATATCTCTCCGTAAACACATGGTGCCTCGGATTCCATATCCTCTCCGTCCTACAGCAGTGGAGCGAAGAGGAAGTCATGTCCGAGATTGATTTCCTGCTGGACAGCCACTATAATGGAAACTGCTGGTGTTGACAGACAGCTTTGCTTGAGTGATAAGCTGAGCTTTGGGCTCTTGGCCAACACGGGGCTGTTAATCCCTCCCTTCCAAAATTTAGCAAGCATCCCACTTATGGGGGAGTTACCCGGGCCTATTGACATGATAAAGAAAAGGCAATTATTATTCAGGTAGCTTCTTCAGCTTTTTTGAAAGTACAGTTGCCAAATGGAATATATTAGCAATAGCAATAGCAATTGCACTTAGACTTATATACCGCTTCATAGTGCTTTACAGCCCTCTCTAAGTGGTTTACAGAGTTCAGCATATTTGCCCCCAACAATCTGGCTCCTCATTTTACCCACCTCGGAAGGATGGAAGGCTGAGTCAACCTTGAGCCTGGTGAGATTTGAACAGCTGAACTGCTGAACTAGCAGTAGCCTGCAGTGCTGCCTTTAACTACTGCGCCATCTCGGCTCATATTGACCGTAAACAAGACAGTCTTATTAAATGAGAAACTCTGTAGTAGAGAAAGGTAAGAAATTTTATCATCTACAACATAAGAGAATATTTGTAACTCAGGGTTGAACTATAGGTGGCCTTGGTGCTGTCTGAGCTTGGTTGTTGTTGTTGTTGTTGTTTTGCAGACATTTCATTACCAAACTAGGTGACATCATCATGGAGTGGGGTTTGCAACAACCCAATCAAGGAACTTCCAAGGCTACTTCTACCAACACTGACAGGACAAACCTCTGGTATATAAAATGAGAGCAAACCCTACTCCCTACTAGGAGAGGGAGAGAGAGAAAGAGAGAGAGAGAGAGAGAGAGAGAGAGAGAGAGAGAGAGAGAGAGAGAGAGAGAGAGAGAGAGAGAGAGAAAGAAATAAACAGATAAAGAGATAGAAAAAGAGAAAGAAAGAGAACAGGAAAGAGAGAGGGAGAACCATTGATTAACAGGAAAGGAATTGTTTGCCTTATTAAAAAAGCAGATGGGGGCTGCATTTTAATGTTTCTTCTCCTTTTGATTGGGGAGGGGCTCAGTAGGTAATTTCCCAGGCCCCGGACTGCTTTGGGATTTCTCCCTCCTCCCCGTCTTTCCTCTCCATTTCACCCCATCCCTTCTCCGGCCTGGGGAGCTTATAGAGCCTAGCCCCCTCCCCTCCTCCTCCCCCCTCCCCCCAAACCACAAGTGGGAATGTCTTCAGAAACCATTAATGCAGGAAGTCAGTCTGGCCCCCGAGAAACCCAGGAGCCATAGGAACGGAAAACAGGCTATGAAAGGAGACCTTTCATAGCGTCTCTTTCAGGTGGCATTTCGCTGGAGAATTTAAAGAGTTTATTCAGGTACTTGCACATTTCCCCAGCTGTCTGAATTGGGTAGTGTGGCAGGCTCTGAGTCACCACTGATTGCTTTAAAAAGGACCAGGAGGGGACAGATGGGAAGATGAAGGAGCCGTGGTTGACACATTGGCTGTGATGGATGAAGGCAAGGCTGGGAACTGGGTACCTCAAAGCCATTAAATGAAGCACTCCAAATGCAGAGAGCTTCCATTTTTCTCGTGTGTGTGTGTGTGTGTGTGTGTGTGTGTGTGTGTGTGTGTGTGTGTGTTTAAGGACAGGGCTTTTGATGTTCTGCAGGTCTCCACCCTTCCTCTGTGGATTATTCTTTCTAGTACAGAGGAATCCCAAACGGAGGTGGGCTTATTCACAAACTGGAGTGCATTCCCAGGAGAGGTGGGAATGCTTTTCGTATGCCAAGGAACTTCAGAAGAGCATCAGAGGGCAACGTTCAAATAAAACCTAATCAAAAATGAGACTCAGACCAGCAGGTCCAAATTGAAAGGCTAGGCGGTGGGCTTCTTCTTCCGTGGAAACATCTGGTGTCTGAAGATCTGGAGAACTTTCGAATACCTAGGAACAAAATAATAGCAGTCACAGCAGCAACAGCAATAATTTATTACAGCAAAACTCCCTTTTTACAACTCTGTAATCCCTTAATTCGGGGTACAACAATAATTTTTTACAGCATTCAATGGAAACGTGGTTGTGTGCAGCACACCATCCACACTTCAATCTTGACTTCTCTGACTCCTATTGTAAGGTCACCTTCGAAATATAAGAACGGGTTGACTAAAGGAATCAAGGAACGAGAAGAATTAATGTAAATGGGATGCGATTCCTATGGCATGAAATATTTAAAATTTACATACCTTTTCTTCTTGTCTGTGGACATTGAGTGGCATGCTGGGAATTGTAGTCTTCAAGGTTAAAGAGGGCCTGAAACAAAACACAATTGGATCAATTGTAGATTAAATTGGATTAAAATATCTACCATAGGTAGCACTATTTTCACACCACGTCTTTTCAGAGTGGGCTTGGCAGCATATAAATTTAATAAATAAAAATCTTTCCCTCCCTCCCTCCCATCCCAGGAAAAGTTAGAAAGCAGGTGCTTTATTAATCCTCTTTCACTTACACTGTGCAGTTTTCTTTTCTAAAAAAGAGGAAAAAAATCCTTTTTGCATTTGTTTCAACAGTCATTTTCTTTCGATTAAGGGTGTTTCAACTTGTACTTTTGGCATTTTGAGAGCCCCTTTTTAATAATTGTGGTGGCTTATAAATATAGCACTTAGACTTATATACCACTTCATAGTGCTTCAAGCCCTCTCTAAGCGGTTTTACAGAGTTCAGCATATTGCCCCCAACAATCTGGGTCTTCATTTTACCCACCTCAAAAGGATGGAAGGCTGAGTCAACCTTGAGCCTAATGAGATTTGAACAGCTGAACTGCTGAACTAGCAGTCGCTGAAATTGGTTGCAGTGCTGCTTTTAACCACTGGGCCACCTCGGCTTCCAAATATGTTGAATCAAAGTATATAATTAAGTAAACCAACCAATCCATAAATAAAAACATTGGAGGGTTTTAGAAGCTGAAGACTGGGTATTTGCAATATGTAGGGATGTTACGGATAAAGCAAATACTGCGATGTTTGCTAAGCTGAATGAACTTAGCAACACCTCTTTTCCTCTCTCTGGAACAGAAAAAAGGATGCTCCCTTGTAACCTTTACTCTGTATGCGAGGAGCTCTCTGAAGATCTTGCTTGACCTTCATGCAACATTCAAAGATGCGTAGGGTCAGAGACACCTGGCAGAGCTGATGGAAACCAGAGGCCTATTCTTCCTTTCCCAGAAGAGAGCAAGGAAGAGTTATAAAACACCAAGAGTTGGGATTGCAAACAAGAATAATCTTTTATCAATCCCAAACTGGTTGCAATTCAAAGTTTCCTGAATTCAGAGGGAAAGGATTTCCATAACTCCTTCTAAAATTGTCTCCTCTCCAGATCATGCTGTATTAGATGGGCCCAATTCCAACACTTCTTGCTATTGTTTCCTTGAAAAAGGCACTGTTTTTCAACCTCGGAGAGCTGAAGATGTATGGACTTCAACTTCCAGACTTCAATTCCCTTCCATTCCCCCTTTCCTTTTCTCCTCTCCTTCTCCTTCTCCTTCTCCTTCTCCTTCTCCTTCTCCTTCTCCTTCTCCTTCTCCTTCTCCTTTTCCTCCTCCTCCTCTCTCCTCCTTCTCTTTTTCTTTCCTTCCTCCTCCTCCTCCTCCTCTTCCTCTTCCCCTTACCTTTCTCCTCCTCCTTCTCTCCTTCTCTTTATCCTCCTCCTCTTCTTCTTCTCCTTCTCCTCCTTCTCCTCTCCTTCTCCTTCTCTCCTCCTCCTCCTCCTCCTCCTCTTTCTCCTTCCCTCCTCCTCCTCCTCCTCCTCCTCCTCCTCCTCCTCCTTTCCCTTTCTCTTTCCCTTCCCCTTCCCCTCCCCTCTTGTCTTCTCTTCAACCAAATCATTTATTCCAGAGGGAATATCAAGGTTACACTTCAAGCCAGAGCAATTGGCCAAGGCGGTGAATGATCATTCTCCCTGATTGGGGTTTCAATCGGCTTCCAACAACAGGGAGCAAGAGAACCCCCCCCCACCCCTCCCAGATAAAAGGGGTGTCCAGTGAGCATGCCCAGAAAAGACCCCGAGAAGGAAAATCAAAGCAGCAACAACTGGAATCTGGGAAAAACAGCATGAAGCCTTCAAAGGAAGTTCATTGGTTTCAGCTGTGGGACCTGCGTTCCCAATTCTTTTTTTTCCGGGGCAAAGTTTTGCTGTAGGACGGCCCTTTGAAAATCTTGGCGGTCTTCAACAGTTCCTGAGAGTTGGCAGAATATAAAAAGTCGCTGGATGTTTCTGTCTGAATGACTCATTTGCATTTCAGGCTTCCTGGATTTGATGGAGAAGCTTAGGAAATGCAACCAAAACTTCTCTGTACTACCTTATACACATTAAAAAAAAAGACATGGAATCCTTCAGCCATTCCTTTACATGAAATATTTTCTTGATTTGGCAGGACATGAAGAAAAGGAACAAGAATGGAGCATCAAAAGAAAACCAGTTTCTGACAGCTGATGCAAGTATTTACTTCCAGAAGGGAAAAAAAGAAGTTTTAATCCTTGCAGACACGGCAAGAGTCGGGTGTTCGCTAAGCCGGTGTGTGAGTTTGATTAAAATCTGACGTTCAAGTTTTAGATGACACAGTGAAGCATTCAGCACAAAGCCGGTGAATGCTGTGAGATATGTTCAAAAAAATGTCTCCGTTTTGTCAGATTGCCAGAGCAACGGAGCAAGGATTGGTACAAGGAAAAAGAAAAAAAACTGGTTTGGGGTTAATCTTGACAGGAAATTCAAAACATTTTTTTAAAAGGAGAGGAGTAAATGGATAAGTTGTAATTAAGGTCCAATCAAGGTTTTGAAAATGCATCTTTGAGTTGAGCTGAACAGAAAGCAAACAGATGATGCCAGATGATAAAAGAATAACTGAATCCTTGCCCAGCGGAGAGAAATGCAGAAAGAGAACAGAGGACTCATGGGAAGGGAAGGGAAGAGAGGGGAAGGAAGGAAGGAAGGAAAGAAGGGAAGGAAGGAAGGAGAGAAGGAATGAAAACAAGAGAGAAAGAAGGAAGGTCAGAAAGGAGGTAAAGGAAGGAAAAGAAGGGAAAGAATGAATGATGGAAGGAAGGAAGGAAAGAAGGAAGGAGAAAGAAGGAAGGTCAGAAAAGAGGAAAATAAAAGGAAAGAAGGGGAGAAGGAAGGAAGGAAGGAAGGAAAGGAGGGAGGGAGGGAAGGATGAAAGAGGAGATGAGGGGAGGGAAGGAAGGAGAGAAGGAATGAGAACAAGAGAGAAAGAAGGAAGGTCAGAAAGGAGGAAAGCAAAAAGGAAAGAAGGGGAGAAGAAAGGGAGGAAGGAAGGAAGGAAGGAAGGAAGGAAGGAAGGAAGGAAGGAAGGAAGGAAGGAGAAAGAGAGAGAGAGAGAAGGAAGGGCAGAAAGGAAGAAAGGGAAGGGAAGGGGAAGGAGGGGGGAAGGAAGAAGGGACAAATGACTCTTCTTTTCAAATGAGAAATGGCTTTTTGGCAGCTGATGGGAAAGAGGTGGGCCTTCTCATCCCATCTCTGGGAGGTTTCAGGTGTCCTCTTCAGAAAGCCAAAAGGTCACCGCAGGGATAGCCTCCCGGGCAGAAGGGCCATCAGGCTGCCAAAGTGTCAACTGCTCAAAGACCGCTGACGGAGATAAGAGGCCCATCTCAAGCGTCACCTCCTAGCTACCGGGAGCTTAGCTCCACTTCAAAGAGCAGAAGGGAAGCCTTGGCAGCCGATGGGCCCGAAAACAAATCAGGTTTGAAGGCCTAATGGTTGCTTATTGTATTCCAAGCAGCGGGAAAGTGCCAACTGATTCAGGGGGCACACTTAGGGCTGCTCTCAAAAACATGAGCATTGGGCTAAATGCAATTTAGATGTTGGTTTTCATCATCTCCCTGGTTCCATTGGTAGGGTTTCAACCATCAGCAATCCTTCTTCTGACCTATTGACCAAAGGAGAACATCAGGAGAATTTTGCAGGAATAAGAACAAATATTTTCTTTGTATTTTATTTCGTTTCCAACTCCTGTCTTGTACGTCCTCGACATATGACCACAATAGAGCCCACCATTTCCACTGCTAAGCGAGATGGTGGTTACATGAGTGTTGTCCCACTTTTACAACTTTTCTTGCCATCATGGTTAAACGAATGCAGTGGTTAAGTTAGTAACATGGGTTGTTCAGTGAATCTGGCTTCCCGGTCGACTCAGAAGGTCGCAGAAGTGGATCACACTGCAGCTGTCATAAATATGAGTCAGTTGCCAAGCATCTGAATTTTGATGACGAGACTGCAGAGTCGTAAGTGCAACCGTCGTAAATGTGAAAAACTGTCATAAGAGCCGTGGTGGTGCAGTGGTTAGAATGCAGTATTGCAGGCTAATTCTCCCGACTGCCAGCAGTTCGATCCTGATCGGCTCAAGGTTGACTCAGCCTTCCATCCTTCCGAGGTCAGTAAAATGAGGACCCAGATTGTTGGGGGCAAGAGGCTGACTCTGTAAACCGATTAGAGAGGGCTGGAAAGCCCTGTGAATCGGTATATAAGTCTAAGTGCTGTTGCTATTGCTATAAGTCATAGTTATAACTTTGAACAGTCACTAAATCTTAACAGATTAACAGAGTTGGAAGGGACCTTGCAGGTCATCTAGTCCAACCCCTTGGCCAAGCAGGAGACCCTACATCTGCCTCTACCTAGGATCAAACTCACAACCTCCTGATAGTTCATTCATTCATGAACTGTTGTAAGCTGAGGAATACCTGTACTTCCCAACCTCTGGACTCCCCATACAATACACTTACAAGATACTTTTTCCTGGCTTGCAAGGGGTAGAGGGGAAGATATTTTTAGCTGGTTGGGATGTCATGTTGGGGGTGGGTGAACTGGAAGTCAAGCAGGAAATTTCAAGCAAAGACTCTTTTCTGAGCTTTATTCTTTTCTTGATGGGGGGGGGGAGTCCCCCCTAGATTTTATAAAAAACCACCCCAGCCAGCTAAGAAACCTGAAAAGGAAAACTGGCTGAGTGATGGGAGGAAACGTTCCAAGCGTTTTATCTCCGTTTTACAAAAGAATGCAAATGGTGAAACTCAAACCTGGAAAGCAGCCGTGCATTTCACCCTTCCTATTTTATAACCAAAGCGGGCGTCTTTTGCCTTGGCCAAGAACCCCATTAACTGCGGGGTTCCAGGAACTCCTTGGCACAAGCTGAAGATTTTGGTGCTGATGCGGAGATCGCCAGTTAAAGCGATTTCAATCGTTCGGCAGGCCGGAGAAGTAAACGAGGGAGAGCGCCCTGAGAAATCTCCAAACCCAAATCAATGCAACTCGAGGGGAGAGTTGTGTTACCCATACAGGAGAATATTTGTAGCTAGGGGTTGAAAAAAGGGGTCCTGGGCGCTCTCTGAGCTTGGTGGTTTTCTTGCAGACGTTTCATGACCCAACTAGGGAACATCATCAGTGCTAGAAGGGAGTGGGGTTTGAGGAGGAGGAGGAGGAGGAGGAGGAGGAGGAGGAGGAGGAGGAGGAGGAGGAGGAGCAAGAGGAGGAGGAGGACTGTGGAGACTTTAGTGCTCTCTGAGCTTGGTTGTTTTCTTGTAGACATTTCATTACCAAACTAGGTAACCTAATCAGTGCTAGGAAGGAGTGGGTTTTTCAGAGAGGAGGAGGACTGCCATGGAATTGCCCTAGAATTTGCCTGCTTTTGTGCAGGATTTTGTGCAACTACAATGTTGCAATGTTTCAATACCCAAACTAGGTAACATCATCAGTGCTAGTGTGACTACCACTGCAGTGTAAGAGCTTGATTGTTGGAACCCAGTTTAGAGGCTGTGAAATAGCCAGCACCTTTCTGAATGTTTTATTGGGAGGGATGCATATGGACTGAAAAAGGGAGAGTGGGGATCAGGGGTTGGGATGGAGCCCCTCCCTCCCCATCTGCCATTTATAATAACCTTCCGCTGGAATGCTGGAGGAGGAATTCCGAAATTGCATTTTTTGGAAAGAATGTCTTTGCTTCAGAGGAGAAGGCTGCCAATTCTGTAGATATGCTAGTCCACCACTGCATTAATTCTAACTCAGAAGTAGGTGCCATGATACAACTATGCCTCCAGATATTTCCTTCCTTCCTTCCTTCCTTCCTTCCTTCCTTCCTTCCTTCCTTCCTTCCTTCCTTCCTTCCTTCCTCCCTCCCTCCCTCCCTCCCTCCCTCCCTCCCTTTTTTCTCTATTCTCCTTCTTCCTTCCTTCCTTCCTTCCTTCCTTCCTTCCTTCCTTCCTTCCTTCCTTCCTTCCTTCCTTCCTTCCTTCCTTCCTCCTTCCTTCCTTCCTTCCTTCCTTCCTTCCTTCCTTCCTCCCCACTGTGAATTTAGCATCCTTCCGGGTAAAACAGAGCAGACAAGAGAGATGAGAGGCCTGGTCTGGTGTGGTTAGTGGCCAATAAATCCTTGGCTGTCTGCTCTAATTGCTCTAACAGGAAAGCACTTAATTATGTAATTGAGATGCCAGGTTGGCCTGTGTGTGTGTGTGTTTATGTGGTCTAAGGGGATGAGAGAGAATGAAATTCAAAGAGAGAGAGAGAGAGAGAGAGAGAGAGAGAGAGAGAGAGAGAGAGAGAGAGAGAGAGAGAGAGAGAGAGAGAGAGTGTTATCGGACTCTGTTTCTGGTCTAGTTAAATTTAGAACCCACCAGACGGATCTGTCTGTGCAAACAGAGGAGACGATGTGTGGGAAAGTTGAACCTGGCACATTCTTTGTGAAATTGCTTTTCTTCAGATACATGGAGTTTCTGCTTTGGGGGGGATTTTTTTTAACCAGGTTTTCTCCCCCTGAGTGAATTTCTATAAATGCAAGAAATAGGAATCTTTTCTACCTGAGGGCAGAGTATTAGGGCAGGGCATGACAAGAAAATATACATTTCCCAGCAAACATTTGTTGGAGTTTTTGGTTGCATTGATAAAGAAAACATTTTGTAGTTCCGGATTGGTTTCAATCAGGTAAGGACCCTTCACCTCTCCCACCTGTACTGGGAAAAGGAATCTCCAGAGAAAAACATCCCCCCCCCAATAAGAAACAGAGCTCCTTAACATTTGGGGAAAGAAAAGAAAAGAAAAGAAAATTGAACTCCTTAACATTTGGGAAAAAAGAGAAAAAAAAGAAGTTGAGCTTCTTAAAATTTGGAAAAACGGAAAAATCAAACCTTTTGAAAGCCAGGTAGAAACATTAGAAGCTGCTTTTGCTCAGAGGAGAAAGCAAATTCCGGGGCAGCATTTCCAGAAAGGGGGTTAGACTAGATGACCTTCACCCCTTCCCGGTTGCTGGAAATGCCTCTGGATTGGAGGGACCCAGCATTATGGAACCAGACAGTGTTTTTTGGTAGACCTCAGGGTTTGCATTTGGACATGGTGCCTTTGCCCCACCAGTGGGAAAAACGGAGAGTAAGCACAAGGGGTTGTAGTCAAAACAAGGGAAAATGAGGCAGGGAATTGGGAAAGGCAGCCAATCAAAACAAAGTTAAATGGACCGGATTCATGGGGAGGGGGTCGCGGGGAAGAATGGATCCCTCCGGGCTTCCAGAGACCCGACAAGAAGGCCTGTCATTTGCATGTAATTTACTCCTTTTTCACCCCGCCTTCCTTCCAGCCCTGTCCAGTCCAGCCAGAACAACAGAAGGAGAAAAAAGTTATTTAAAGGTTGATTATTTAACGTTCGATCCACGAATGCTATTCCCGCGGATCACAAAATATGCCGAAAGGGAAGTTTCTGAGAAGTTTCCCACTCTAGAGGACTGAGAAGGGCTTCTTGGACCAGGGTTAACTGCTCGTGATGACATAGACATGTCTGCTTCATGCATCAACACACACTGCTTCACGCATTTTCTTGGTGATAACATAGACTGAGGTCTTGCGAGGTAGTCCAAGACAAGAAACACACCCTGGAGTACTAGATCTAACTTTAGGGTAAGATGACATTAACAGAAACTTGCAAGTCTGAAAGTAAAGAAAAAAAATATTTGCTGTGAACCCTGCATGGTGTCAGGAAGGGCATCCGGCCAGCAAATGCTCAGGTCCATCCAGTCGCCCCAATTCTACCCCGAATTAAGGGATTACAGGGCCATAAAAAGGGAGTTTTGCAAGTCTGAAAGTACATCTATCCCCCCTCACATTTACAGCTCAAGAAACTAGGGAGAGTCCCTTCTGTATCGTTTGCTACACATCTATTCCTTCTGTGGGCTCCGCTGCCTCTTATCTAAGCGTTGTCTAGTCTGTGGCTCTTCCTTCTGTCACCCAAGGTTATTCCCACAGACCATTAGACCTGCTTACTGAATAACTCCACAGTCTCTTCCAACTCTTATATCCTGTTAAGTCAAAATGCAGACATTGATCATGGAGTGATGACTCTCATCTTGACCTTTTAGGTTGCTCACACAGGTTCGCCCCCTGCATGCCACAATATTTTATAAGGGAGGGTATGATGGACCTGGAAGCTGTGTATAGGGTGTGGCTTCTGAATGAGATCAAATGGTGAAATCTGAAATGCGAACGTGATAGCAATAGCACTTAGACTTAGTGCTTCATAGTGCTTTTACAGCCCTCTCTAAGCAGTTTACAGATTCAGCCTATTGCCCCCAACAATCTGGGTGCTCATTTTACCCACCTCGGAAGGATGGAAGGCTGAGTCAACCTTGAGCCTGGTGAGATTCGAACTACCGAACTGCAGCTAGCAGTCAGCTGAAGTAGCTTGCAGTGCTACACTCTAACCACTGCGCCACCTTCAGTCTACCATGTTTAATTTTAATTTACCCTGGTGTGCAATTCCTGTTGTCTTGGCTTAGCCTACTTCTGAAGGACTGGTCCTCATCTTGCAAAAAGTTGGACACGGAGGAGTTCTGCCTGGCTCAAGATGAAGTTTACAGCAAGGATTCAACTTGGGACTTTGAGCCTTGGTTCCCATCCGTGTCCATTCTTCTCCAGAAGTTCTTCCAACCACGTCAGACTCCAGAGGACTCCCGTGGCCGACCCCTTGGAGCACAAAGTGCCCGTTCGTCTTTTCCACGCACACGCCTTGCTCCGACTTTGGGAGAAGGATGATTTTCCGTTACCTAGCTGACCCCCGTTGTGTGTTCTATTAGCACCACATGTTAAAACTTTTTATATTTTTAGTAAACCCTGACCTCTTGCCTTCTCCGTCATTTCCCACTGGCGCACGTACAGCACATGTGGTCGGCAGAACGGCTAATGGTTTTCATTTGTGTACTGTAACCGGCTCGCATCGGAGGCCTGCCGAAACACAAGGCGGGTCACGGCAATCAGCGTGTAATATGATTTTATTGGTTACAAACAATCACAACCAAGCGTGGGGATGTTTGCTGAAAAGCAGGTTTTCTGACTGAGGGTCTCTACTGGGTGCCCTGCAGTTTTTGATGAAATGGCGGCCTTGAGGACTCGGGTGTGTGTGTGTGTGTGTGTGTGTGTGTGTGTGTGTGTGTGTGTGTGTGTGTGTGTTGGCTTAACCCAAACATGTGCTCGCCACACATGCTTGCAGCATGCTTGTGGCATTCTAGGATTATCCTCAAACCCAGCTTTGTAAGACTCTTAGCTCATGGGTTGCATGCAACTTTGCAGAACTGTTTCCCTAAGGAGGATTCTGAGCCCCCACTAAAAAGCTGGGTTTGGTTATTTTGGTTTATTTTATTTAATTAGCTCCTGGCTGACAGGCCACCTTTGAAGGAACCACCTCCCCTCAGCGCCCCCAGCCTTAAGGTGTTCCGCAAAATGCAATAAACCAATAACAGCAACCATAACATTGAATTAACAAAGAACACCTGCTTAATGCAATCGAGATAATGGTATCTCCTTAGCCCTAACTTAATTACGGGGCAAAATAAACAGGTGAGTCTTCAGGGCGCCTTGGAAGACCTGCAATGGTGGGATTTAGTAATGTGAGAGCTACAGCAAGAAGGGTCTGTCTCAAGAAGACCGAGCATCTACGTTTTCCCTCAAAGCAAGGTTGACATCCGGGATTGGATTCCACAGACATGGTGACATGGGCCCATTTAAAGTGCGTGAATGTAACCGTGAGTTTATGACAGTGTTCCTCAACCCAAGCAGCTCTAAGGTGTGTGGACTTCAACTCCCAGAATTCCCCATTCTATTTTTATGGACTTTTATTGGTGCACATTGTGGGGAGGGGAGATTTGCTTCACTGCCACCATTTCAGGAGGAGACCCTCTTCCGCAACCTGATGTAACAGGGCAAATGCAGGGGTGGGCTTCAAAAATTTTAGCAAGGGGTTCTCTGCTCGGTTGTTAGGTGGGCGTGGCCTAGTCGGCCTCCTGCACCACGGTGGGGAGGGGCATTTTTGCCCTCCCTGGGCTCCGGAGGCTTTCTTCGAGCCTCCGGGAGGGTGAAAATGGCCTCTCCAGGCTCTGGAGCCCTCTGGAGGCCGGAAATGGGCCCAGTAGGCTTCCGGCAGGCCCATTATTTGCCCTCCCTGAGCCTCCGTGCACGTCCTGCACTTACCTGCATCCAAAACGGGCCACGTGGGGACTCCTGGGAGGGGTAGACAGGGCCAGCCAGGACTGGGATTTGGGGGTTCTCCAAACTGCCCAGAATCTCAGCTAGAGGTTCTCCCGAACCTCTGCGAACCCCCAGCAGCCCACCCCGGGCAAGTGGCATGGCACCATGTCTGCCTGAGGGACCTGAAGTTCCTAACTTGGGATTCACAGAAGGATTGGTTTCACAATCCCGTCGGAAAACTTTGTGGTCCATTGTGCGTCCTTGTCTTCTCTTTGGTAGTTAAGGCTGCAAGGTAGAGAAGCCACCTCCCTTACAGAACACACAGAAGCCACTGTTGCGAGGGGATGACTTCAGAGGGAGAGGAAAGGAAAAAAAATATATAATTTCTGGGTAATGTCTGTTGCTTCAGATATTTCTACCCACGCTAGGAGGAGTCAGCCTGCTACTTCTTAATAGCACCCAGCTCAAAAATAAACACAATCCTGCCTCTGTTTCCTTTATTCCCACCATTTATGTTCTGCTTAATGGCTGCATGTTTGAGGTGGGCCCTAAACGTCTTGAGGGAAGAGAAAGATGGAAGCAACATGAGAGCAGCTGAAGCCCACTGAGGTGAAATGCTAATGGTGGAGTTGATGTCCCTGGGCCAAATTTTAAAGGTTTGAAATAACTGCTTGTTCATCCACGGAGAAGATAAAAATAGGATCTTCTTTCCTGAGATGAGATGGGGCTAACCTGTTTTTGATCTCTGCTCTTTTAGGCTAGCAAAGAGATTTCACAAATTCTATTTCTAGCTTTCCAAGAGACTCGTTCTCTTTGTAAACTGGGGTTTATTGAAGAATTGGGAAGACAAACCTAACTACACCAGCCACATATTCTCTGAACTTTCATAAAATGTGTTTGGTTGTATTTCTCTGGGTTTAACTCCAGTTATCTTTTGATGTTTAGCATTGGCTGGTCAGGATTTTTTTAATGTTCTACAATAGGCTGCCAGCACTTCAACACGTTCCTGTACCATTGTAAGTGGGAAATTCACAGTACATAGTATTTTAGACTAGGTTCACTCAGAGCTATGGTCTCTCCTCCTCCTCCTCCTCTCCTGAATCCTCCTCCTCCTCCTCCTCCTCCTCTTTCTTCTTCTTCTTCTTCTTCTTCTTCTTCTTCTTCTTCTTCTTCTTCTTCTTCTTCTTCTTCTTCTTCTTCTTCTTCTTCTTCTTCTTCTTCTTCTCCTTCTCCTCCTCCTCCTCCTCCTCCTCCTCCTCCTCCTCCTCCTCCTCCTCCTCCTCTTCCTCCTCCTCCTCCTCCTCCTCCTCCCTGGACTAAAGGGCTTCCAAGGTCCTATTCTATGATTCTGAAAAAAGGACCATTCAAGGGTTTTTTTGTTTTTTGTTTTTGGATTGGACAGTCCCATTCAGAAGAAACATTGATAGAACCAGAAACTGTCATTTCTATTGGCTCTGTGTGGTTTCTTCTTCTTCTCCTTGCAAGTTGCAAATTCAGGGAAAGAAAAACGCATTGCTACGCACAGCAACTTGAAGCGCAGAGTCTGGGAGAGAATACCCAGGAGATCCTTTCAGGGCGATAAGGCTGTTCCTGTCTGAGAGCTGCTGGCTCTCTTCGCAAGCTACGATATTGTTTCCTGCCAATAAATGAGAGACGGGATTTCCACCTTCACACTGCAGAACCTCAGACTGACCTGGGAATGCCGTCAGAGCCAGGCAAACACCCGCCCACTCCTTTGTGAATGCCCGAGCATGGCACCCTTGGCACGACGTTCTCAAAACGTCAAAAGCTCCTGGTCTTCATTTGCTGGTCCAAAGCAAGTCAGTTTTGCAGATGCTTCTATGCAAATAGAAACTATCTGGGATCTAACAGACTGGCTCTGACTTCTGGATTGCAACACGGGCTGTCCTTGACTTACAACCATTCGTTTAGTGACTGAAAAAAGTGACTTACAATCATTGGTCCTCGCAGTTACATCCATCATCTCATCTCCAGAGTCATGTGTTTGAAATTTAGGCGCGTTGGCAACTGCCCTGCATTTATGTCAACTGTCCAATTTGGCGCCTTCATTTTCTACAACTTTGTCTTAATTTGTGGTTCTTGGTCTAAAAAAGAACAGAGGGGGGAACGACTGGCAGGTTTTTTGTTTTATTGCCTTTTTGTAAAATGCACAGGCTGCCTTTCTATTAAACAGAAACATACACATCCTACAGGGAGCGGAAAAGAGATCAAATAATAACTTTCCATCCGTGTCAGTCATAACCTGATAAAAAGGCCCCCTGGGTGATATTTTTATCTTTCCTTTTCTGCAGAGTAAGCATTTCTTTTCCGTGCCCCACCTTGTGGTGAAATCTGGAATTTCCTAGGGAGAAGAGAGAAGGTTAAATAGAAAGAAATTGCAGATGAATTCCTGGTTCAGAACTAAGTAAACAGAAGTGGTAGAAAGTCATGTCTCTTTCTTTACCGAATTGTGTGTGTGTGTGTGTGTGTGTGTGGGCGGAATACTACTTTGTTTTCAATTAATTAAAATCTGACAATACAGGAAGACAGAGGATCTTGAACAAATCCGATGTTCTTAATCTGTTAGTGTAATATTATTATTCATAATATGTGCATATATGCATATATGTTGCGTGAGCTGGTCAGCTCAGCTTGCAATCATGGCATGTTAGCAGAAATCTCTGCTCAACAGGAATCTAGGACCTGTGTCACTCTTACCAATAAAAGAGAATATTTGTAGCTCAGGGTTGAAATGGCAAGAAACCAACCAAATGAACTTGGTTGGTTTCTTGCAGTTGTTCAATTATCCAAATTAGGTAAGGTTATCAGTGCATCAGTGTGTCAGTTTCATCAGGTAGACCAGACAGGAACCATGACTACATGAGATAATTCTACTTTATTGTAAAAGCTATATAAACAGAATCTTGTAAATCTGAAAGTACGATTCTTCTGCCATCTTCTTTACAGCCTGAGAAACAAGGGGAGGCTCTCTTCTGAACCGCTTGTCTGCCCATTAGACAGCTGTGGGCTATGTTGTCTCTTATCTGACATTCCCGAGGTAGCATCACTTCGTCCTGTCCCTCAAGGTCTTTCCCACGTTCCAGTATTGCTCTTACCAGCAAGTCAGAGGTGGGTTCCTCCCAGTTTGGACCGGTTCGCCCGAACTGGTATCAACCCGCTGGTGACATCATATTGACATCACGGAACCGAATCGGTCAGTGCAGGTCCGTGGAGGCCGCCATCTTTTTTTAAAAATTTTTGAATTTTTTTTGAATTTCTTTTTTTTGAATTTCTTTTTGTTTTTTTCTTCTTCTGCACATGTGCAGAAGCCGAGTTCCGGGCACTGCGCATGCGTTGCCATCTTGTTTTCAGCTTTTTTGGGGGGAGGGATTTTTTCTGACTTTTTGCTACTGCGCATGCGCGTGCGCGCCCATGAGGCACAGCCACACGCCGCGAACCGGCAGCGAGGTTAGTTAGAACCCACCCCTGCTATGCAATAAACTATGTCTATTGCATTCAATATGACATAGTTTACACCTGATAAGAAGGCTTCTCCTAATGCTGAAAATTAGGAGGTTCTGATCTACTCTTTCTTATCTTTCCAAACCGTTGCCATCAGTTCAACTTGATTATGTCTCCAAAACGTTTATAATCTAGGAAAACCTTCTCCATCTTGTGCATGTGAGGTTTGTATGTGATGTTGGTTATTGCTATTTTGATTGCCTTAATTAATTAACATCCCCTCCCCTCCATTAACTGTCGCCAACACCAATACCATTACTATCACTACCACCGATATTCATGTTTGAGATCATGCTATACATCAATAGTGGGTTCTGAATTAGTTTGCTACTGGTTCGTGTGCAAGCTTTCGCGCGCACACACAACACTTCTGCGCATGCGGGCGGGTGGATGGAGCATCCCGGGTGGGTGGGCGGAGCATCCCAGATGGGTAGGCGGAGCCTCCCACCGCCGCTACCGGTTCTAAGAACCGGTCCGAACCGGGAGCAACCCACCGCTGCTATACGTCCCTTGAACATGTTGAATTATCTACTGGATCTTCTTGAAATATCAGCAGGCTTTCAACCTGGGACCTCCAATGGGTTGTAGTGTTTACAGATTTATGGAAGGTGATGTTTTCAGTGGCTACCAGTTTTCATGACAATCTGCATATCCTGCCCTGAAGGGATCATTCTTTAAAGACCAATTGTGTTGAAAGATTCATGCAATGGATTTTTTTGTTTATTGCAAAGGCAAGGAAGGAAATATATGATAAAGGACATCTTGCTTGAAAATAACAAGGGATAAAATAATTTTCTTTATTTTTTCACAGGTTTAGAACACTCCTTTCCTTCCTTCCTTCCTTCTTTCCTTCCTTCCTTCCTTCCTTCCTTCCTTCCTTCCTTCCTTCCTTCCTTCCTCCCTCCCTCCCTCCCTCCCTCCCTTCCTCTCCCTCCCTCCCTCCCTCCCTCCCTATTTTTTCCTTTGTACCTTTGTTTCTCCCTCCCTCCCTCCCTCTCTTTTCCTTCCTTCCTTCCTTCCTTCCTTCCTTCCTTCCTTCCTTCCTTCCTTCCTTCCTTCCTTCCTTCCTTCCTTCTTTCCTTTCTTTCTTTCTCCCTCCCTCCCTCCCTCCCTCCCTCCCTCCCTTCCCTAGGTCTGTGTATCTCTGGGTCTTAGGATCATCTTCTGTGAGAAAGCAGATCCTGCCAATAAAGAGCTGAGGCAGGACAGGAGAAATTATCCCAGCATTTCCCTTTGAGTTTTACCACTATGGAATGTCTCCTCTGCAAAGGAACTTGAAGAGGTGAAAGCTTCATTTCCTGAGCCTGGGGAAAACTTTATTAATTCTTTCCCCCTTCTTGGCACCTGAAGAATTGGCAGCCCCTTTTCCTTTTAAAACAGGATGAGCTGCTTCCAACGTGAAAAGGAATGCATAGAAAACATTCTCCATTTATCAAGGAAAACAATTCCACAAAACATAATCCAGGAGGTTTATTTTCCCACTGATGTGATGGGAACCTTTGCCAAATATGACCTGGGGTTTTTAATGCACTTGAATGGGCTTTTCCTGAAAAACACGGGCAATGATGTTTGATAACAGAATAACAGAGTTGGGAGGGACTTTGGAGGTCCTCTAGTCCAACCCCCTGCACAAGCAGGAGACTCTATAGCATTCTGGACAAATGTCCATCCAATCTCTTCTTAAAACTCGCCAGGAATGGAGCCCCCACAACTTCTGAAGGCAATCCGTTCCACTGGTTAATTGTTCCACTGTCATGAAATTTCTCTTTAGTTCTAGGTTGCTTCTCTCCTTGATTGGTTTCTATTTATTGCATCTTGTTGTGCCTTCTGGTGCTTTGGAGAATAGATTGACCATTTCTTCTTTGGGGCAGCCCCTCAAATACTGGAAGACTGCTATCTTGTCACCCCTGGTCCTTCTTTTCACTAGACTAGACATTCCCAATTCCTGCAATCGTTCTTATGTTTTAGCCTCCAGCCCCCTAATTATCTTTGTTGCTCTTTCTAGACTCTCAACGTCTTTCTATATTGTGGCGACCAAAACTGATCTCAGACGATGAGCAAAAATTGAGGAACAATTCTTTGATTCTTTCATTTTAGTTTCACTGCCATTGACCAGACGGAAGGAAGAATTCCATCATGGCATGAGCGTCTACCTGTTCCTTCAGCACCACCAAAGAAAGCTTGCCAGCAGTTTGGTCTGAGGATTTGACGCGACTCTCACAAAAGATGTTCATTTGGAAGGTTTGCGGTAGTCGTGGCTTGTTTACTCTTCCGTAAACTTTGATAGGTGTGCATGTTAACCAGAGGTGGTATTCAGCAGGTTCTGATCAGTTCTGGAGAACCAGTAGCGGAAATTTTGAATAGTTCGGAGAACCGGCAAATACCACCTCTGGCTGGCCCCGCCCCCATCTATTCTCTGCCTCCGGAGTCCCAGCTGATTGGGAGGAAATGGGGATTTTGCAGTAACCTTCCCCTGCCACGCCCACCAAGCCACGCCCACAGAACCGGTAGTAAAAAAATTTGAATCCTACCACTGGTGTTAACGTGGGGAACCCTTCAAGCTATAGCTTCCAAATCCAATGCAAGCAAGCTTTTATTTTTTTTCTGTTTTGAGCAGCTAGAGCGGTCTTGAGATGAAAACCATAAGTGTGACCAGCTCTTTGTGTTAGCTTAGAAGAGCTTGTTTGTTTTTAAGGTCAGTGTGTTGGGATTTGGGAGGCTGGGTTCATATTACAAATAAGGCCCGAATCCTAGTTTAATGGCTTTAAATGTTCCATGGCATCTGTGGGGCAGGCAGATTTCTCCTGCCTTTGCTTTGCATGAAATGAAAGAAGACTATTCAAGGGTCCTTTTTGTAGACCCAGCTCAGCATTCAACACTAAAGCCTAAAGATATCTACCCATGTAGTAGGCTGTATTGCTATTATCCTTGTCATCTTGTCATCTTTCTCACTTTCTCATCTTTCCTACTACCTTCTCCTATTGGTATCTTATGATTATCACTCATTGTTTGTATCTTTGATTATGTGTATCTTATGATTTATGATCTATTGCTTATTACTTTGTTGTTTGTATGAAAGCTTATGCAATGGAGACAAATTCCTTGTGTGTCCAATCACACCTGGTTAATAAAGAATCCATTCTGTTCTATTCTATTCTATTCTATTCTATTCTATTCTATTCTATTCTATTCTATTCTATTCTATTCTATTCTATTCTATTCTATATTATTTTATTATTCTATTCATTTACTGTTCTGTTCTGTTCTATTCTATTCTATTCTATTTATTATTCTATTCATTTATTATTCTATTCTATTCTATTCTATTCTATTCTATTCTATTCTATTCTATTCTATTCTATTCTATTCTATTCTATTCTATTCCATTCCATTCTATTCTATTCTATTCCATTCCATTCCATTCCATTCCATTCCATTCCATTTATTATTCTATTCATTTATTATTCTATTCTATTCTATTCTATTCTATTCTATTCTATTCTATTCTATTCTATTCTATTCTATTCTATTCTATTCTATTCTATTCCATTTCATTCCATTCCATTCCATTCCATTCTATTTTTATTATTCTATTCATTTATTATTCTATTCTATTCTATTCTATTCTATTCTATTCTATTCTATTCTATTCTATTCTATTCCATTCCATTCCATTCCATTCCATTCTATTTTTATTATTCTATTCATTTATTATTCTATTCATTTATTATTCTATTCTATTCTATTCTATTCTATTCTATTCTATTCTATTCTATTCTATTCTATTCTATTCTATTCTATTCTATTCTATTCTATTCTATTCCATTCCATTCCATTCCATTCCATTCCATTCTATTCCATTCCATTCCATTCCATTCCATTCCATCCTATTCCATCCTATTCCATCCCACCCCACCCCATTCCATTCTTTTATGAAAGGTGACGAACTATGGAATGGCCTGATCAGTGAATTAAAAATTGGTGCATCTTCCTTTCTGACAACATTCACACAGAACTCTTCCAAGGGAACTTGCAAAAACACATCTCGTATTTAGCCCATTCTCACTTGCCCGGCTTAAGAGTTCTGCCATCCACAACTCTACAAAGAAGGTTAAAACATAATTCCTTCCCAAGATTTGGGTTGTGGCAACTGAGACATTATTGCTGAGGTTGTCTTGCTGGTCTCTCGCTCAAACCTGGCATTCTGAATTAATAACCCCATTTATAACTAATTGTTTAGGCTGGCTAGGAGAAGTGAACACTTTCTTTTTCCTGGTAGACTGGGTCTGCAGAAAGTATCTAGGAACGTTGCCAAATTTTATGCAATAATGATTGCTATAAAAAGGGCTCTAGGCTTAAGACTGGAATTTTACTAGTTGATTTATTCCCGTCTGGATATGGTTCATTATTCATTTTATTAATCATTTGGTTCTTGCTGTGTTTTTATTTTGGTTTTATGTAATTGCGTCTTAACAGTTTGGTTTTTTACTTTAAATAAAACAAACCAATGCAACAAATATTTGCATAACAGCATGTTAGGTTTGATTCATGAGTCAGCAAATCACAAGAGGCTGCCTAACGATAAGGGCTTTCTAGTGAACATCACAGATGAAATCATATCACTCTAAAGCTAATAAAAAACGGACACAGAGAACGAGCAAGAGAAAAATGGATGCTTTCAAATTATAGATTTGAAGATGAAGCAGTCCCCACTGGAAAAAAAAGGGGGAAAAACCCTATGACAATTTAGGTTAAATAATTATTGATTTTTATTCTGATCCTCTTGGTTTTCAGCAGGGATATCCAATTTTCTCCATCTCCATAGGCCAAGGTAATCTTTCAGTGATACACCAACTGTCTGTCCTCGGTATGTGTGTGTATATGTCTGTGTGTGTGTGAGAGAGAGAGAGAGAAGAGAGAGAGTGAAAGAGAAAGAGAGAGAAAGAGAGAGAGAAAGAAAGTAAGAGAAAGAGAGAAAGAGAAAGAGAGAGAGAGAGAAAGAGAGAGAGGGAGAGAGAGGGGGGGGAGAGAGAGAAAAAAAGAGAGAGAGAGAGAGAGAAAGAAAAAGAGAGAAAGAGAGAGAGAGAGAAAGAAAGAAAAAGAGAGAAAGAGAGAGAAAGAGAGAAAGAAAGAAAAAAAAAGAGAGAGAGAGAGAAAGAAAGAAAAAGAGAAAAAGAGAGAGAAAGAGAGAGAGAGAGAAAGGAAAAAAAAAAAAAAAAAAAAAGAGAGAGAGAGAGAGAGAGAGAGAGAGAGAGAGGTCTGAATGCATTTACTTTCCATTTCATTAAAAATGACATACATATATGATTATTTTCTAGGAGCATACTTAATCAAGTTCCTTTCTACCATTTTACCAATGAATAATAACTTTGGTGGTTCCTCCTCCTCCTCCTCCTCCTCTCCTCCTCCTCCTCCTCCTCCTCCTCCTCCTCCTCCTCCTCCTCCTCCTCCTCCTCCACCTCCACCTCCACCTCCTCCATCATAATATTTCTATGTACCCCTAATCGAAGATTTTATCCTGGACCATTTTTCCCCCTGCAAAATCCTTGACGCCTTGAGACCCCTCCCCCGCCCTTGTCCCTTCTCTTCCAGGGTTCACTGGATGGTGAAAAAGCCCAAAAAGGCAGGAAACATTCCAGAGGGACCCAAATCAGCACAAATTCCTGGCTCCTCCTCTCCCACGTTAGCCCTGTCCTCTCTCGGCCCCCAGGCTCCATGATAAACGGGCTCCTTCCAATCCTGACAATTTCAAGGTTCACTGCACACACCGCCACTCGGCTGTCCCCTCCCCCTTGAG